>OX940800.1:17624351-17751093 GCA_954870605.1 Acer campestre | reverse complement strand
TCACTTTTGTATGGTGCAATAACTTTAGGTATTTACTAATATTCTAACTCTTGTTTTTTTTTTTTTTTTTAATTTCTATTTGTGTTCAATAGTTTTAGTAGTTGAGAAGTTTTTTTTTTTTTTTTTTCAATAACGTGTTTGATGAAAAGTTCGAATGTTAATTTTTTCCTAAATTTGCACATCTTAAAGTAAAAGAAATTACAAACACTGCTCAGGAAAAATTGTTAGAATATTGTTTTCAAATTATACCTATAAGATGTTTTATGAATTGTTTGAACCAACTTTTTGTTTCTTTTGGTAGAAAATTTGAATAGACTGAGAAAGTAATCAAATTTTATTAAAATTTAGCATCATATTTAGTTTATTTCAACAAAACAAAAAAAAAAAAAAAAAAAAAAAATCTCATACTGAAAGTTTAAGATGCTCAATGTTCATATTCCTCCAAAATATGGTTTATGGTTGCAACCTCTTGCCTTGTTTTACTAATACTCTGACTTTTTTTTTTTTTTTTGAAAAATATAGTTTATGATTCAAACATCTGTTGAATTTGAAGAATGTTGGACTATGTTCATAGAGAATTTTCATGTTAGTAACAATGAATGGTTAAATGGATTGTATGTTGAAAGGCAACGTTGGGTGCCAGCATTTGTGAAAAATTCTTTTTGGGTGGGAATGTCAACCACACAACGTAGTGAGAGTATGCATGCATTCTTTGATGGGTATGTTAATTCAAAAACTAGCTTGAAACAATTTGTGGAACAATACAAGAATGCATTGTGTGATTAGGTGGAAAAGGAAAAATATGTAGATTTCAATTCTCTAAATACATAGATTCCATATATTACTCATTATGCAATTGAGAAACAATTTCATACTGTTTATACAAATGCAAAATTTAGAGAATTTCAACAGGAGATGACAGGTAAGTTATACTGTGAAGTATCTCCATTTCCAAATAATATTTTGAGTGAAAATTTTATTGTAAAGGAATATGTCCAGGTTGGAGAGGATAATCATCGGTCCATTTCTTTTATAGTTCACTTAAATGAGGTTGGTTGTGAAATAAATTGCAATTGTCACTTGTTTGAGTCTAAAGGTATATTATGCCGGCATGCAATTGTAGTTCTTATTCGCCAAGGAATATTTTGTGTTCCAAACAAGTATATTTTGAAGCGTTAGAGAAAAGATGTGAAAAGATGTCATAGTAAGGTGAAAATAAGTTATAACAATTGGGATGTCAAACCTGAAGGGCAATGCTTTGATAATATGTGTAATTCGTTCTATGAGGTAGCAGATTTAGCAACAAATAATAAGGCAAAATTTTGTATGGTGATGGAAGCAATAGAGTGCTTGAAAGCAAAATTAACACTTGATGCAAGCGGTGGAGGAAGTAGTTAATGTAGCACCAATTTGATTGAAGAAGCAATCGGAAATGGGGAACTTAATAGTAACATTCTTACTCCACGAGTGGTTAAAAGTAAAGGTTTTCCTTCTTATAAACGAAGACAATCAAAAGTTGAGCAAATTATTCCAAAAATAAAATAAAATAAAGGAAAACAAAGGGAGATGAAGTTAGCAAACGACAACAATTGTTTAAAGGTATATAATAAACTTTATAAGGCTTTTTGAATACTTTATTACTATATTCGATATCGAATAATTTATTCCTTTTCTTTTTTTAAGGATTAGAAAGCGGTTGAAAGTGCTAAAGTCGCCACTATTAAATTGAGTCCTCCGCTAGTCTTGATTCTCATATTTTTGGTACACAAGAAAGCACTGCACTTGATGTATTTATGTCTACCAATATTTTTTCCTTTAATATTGGTTTATTTATAAATTAATAATTTTATAATTGATTCATATTTCTTTGAGCTATTCACTTCATCATTGTCTTACAGATTTGAAGCTTTTTACAAAACATATACCTCAAAAAAAAAAAAAAAAGTAAATACCTTTTCAATTCACCATTCATAATAATTCTCTTAATTTTTTGTGTAACTTGTACAGGACAATCGCGATTTATTGGGACCTACAAGGAGATGAACTAGTAGGGTGGCATCTATTCACTACTATAATACATGAAAATGATGAAAATGATGTTAATGATGAACAATTTTAAAGTTTTTGGTAGAACCATTATCGTTTTTTATTTTTTTTATTATTTTTTATTATTTTTATCTTATTGAAAATGATGCAATATTGAACTTATCTGCTAATTGAGATGAATTACAACTTTAATTACAACAATTATTTAAGTTAAGAAGGTAGTCGAGTTTGGCAGAATATATGCATATTTTCAAGTTTATATAGACTTTGTTGGATAACTTCAATTAGCATAAACTTTTCAATAATAGTTGTATTTAGTTTGATTTTTTTGTGCAATTTACCTTTATAATAGAAATATGACAGTCAACCAAAAAAAATATGGTTACATTGATATGAAGTTATTGTAATACAATGATATCAATTTATGCAATAAACTTGTCCAATTTGAAACATTGCTTGTCTAATTTACTTGTCAACCTTAATCTCATCAATTCTAAGAGCTGACTCATTAGGAACAAAGTCCATGCAACACGCTCTTCTTCTTGCATCTTTAGTGAGATGCCACGAACCGGTCCTTTCTAAACCTCTTCATCAAGTGAGTAGAGAAATCAGCAATCTTGTCACGCAACCTTTTTAACTGGATGATGGCAACTTCCTCCAAACTCTTCTTACTGGTGTGGAAATCCAACGTTATCCAAGAGTAGTACTACTCAATCACCTGATAGGATGACTTTTTCACAATCTTTGTGCGAATGTGACTCATCTCTGAGATTAAGTTGTTCCTTGAAAACAAAGAGAGATGAAGAAACAGAGGAACTCGAGATGGTGAGAGGCTGCAACCAAAAACCATATTTTGTAATTGAAAAAAAAAAAAAAGCCTCTATCAAATTTTCTAAAGCAGTAAGGTAATTGAAAAAAAAATCTAACAGTTTTTCAAGAGCAGTGTTTGCAATTTCTTTCACTTTGAGATGTGTAAATTTAGGGAAAAAAACATTCAAACTATTCATCAAACATGTTATTGAAAAAAAAAAACATCTCAATTACTAAAACAATGAAATACAAATACAAAATTTTAAACAAAAAAAAAAAAGTCAGAGTATTAGTAAAACAAGGCTAGAGGCTGCAACCATAAACCATATTTTGGATGATTTCAAGTTTGGTGATTTCATAATTTGGTGATTTGGAGACTTCTAGCTTATGAGTTTAGGAAGGATCCTATCTTCACACCTCCTAAAAAGCAAAAGGGAATTGCTTTGAAAGCCTCTAATGTTGAGAAGGAGGAGAATGATGACTTGGACGAAGACATGGCCTTGTTGATGAGAAGGTTCAAGAAATTCTACAAGTCTAAGAATAAGGGTTTTGGATCCAAGGGCCAAAACTTGAAGAAAAAGACTTCCTTCAAGAAGTTTAATCCTAGGCAAGAAAAGACCGAAAGGAAAAGGGTCTAATGTTATGAGTGTGGTGGCATAGGACACTTTGCCTCCGATTGTGCAAATCATAAGAACAAGAAGAAGGGGATGGCTGCCACATAAAGTGGAAGTGATAACTCCAATAAGGGATATGAGTCTTCGGATGATGAAGAACTCATAGCTAACTTTATAGCCTTTACCTCTTTTCACAAGAGCAAAAGTGCTAGTGAAGAAGAGGAAGAGTCAAAAGGAAAATGACTTAAGTGATGATGACTCTTCAACTCAATCCATAAATGGAAATATGGATATGATGGATCTTCAAGACTACATAGTCAAGGTTTGAGAGTTCAAGGTTAAAAAATAAGAGAGAAATTAGGAGATTGAAGGAAGAAAACCTAGAGCTCTCAACACATGTTGACTAATTAAGTGAAGAAGTAGTGAGATCCATGAAGAATGAAGATAAGCTAAGAGATGAGTTAGTCTCATGTAAGAGGAATGAAAAAGGTTTGAAAAGAAAGCTTGAAGAAGCTAAAGGTCATTGACTAAGATGGCTTCTAGCACTAATAAGCTTGACCATATGCTTGAGGCTGGAAAGAGTCCTTATGACAAGAGAGGTCTTGGGTTTAAAGATGGCAAGGTGACCTTCACTCCCAACAAGACCGTGTTTGTAAAAAGCTTGGGTGATAAAGAAACTTCACCGATGCAAACTCCTAGGAAGAAGATTGATCTAGGACTATGCTCACATAGTGCATAAGTGAAAGTGGCTCCAAGAAGACAACCTCAAGCCCAACCTACAAGAGCTTATCAAGCTAAATTTCCTCAACAAATGGCTCACAAAGGAAAGAGACCAATCACGTAAGCTCAACCGAAGATGCAATCAAGTCTTGGTCAACAACAAAGAAGAAGATATCCTATCCAACAACCAAGACAACCACAAAGACATGGGAAGGCTTCTATGCATACACAAAGACATGGTATGATTCCTAACTTTATCCCTACATGTCATTTTTGTGGTATTAATGGTCATATTAGACCAAATTACTTTCATTACATTAAAATGTGTAGAGCTAAAAGCATGATTGAAAAAAAAAAAAAAAGTAGAGCCAAGATGCATGTTCCTAGGAATAATAGATCTAATTTGCATTATACTAGGACTTCTAGAGCCCAAGTACCTATGACCATTAGGAAAGATAGTGTTTCTCATAGATGGATTAGAATAGATGTTTACTTTTGTAATGTGGCTCAAATTGCCTTAAAGGCAAACTCTTCTAACTTGTGGTACCCAGATAGTGGGTGCTCTAGGCACATGACGGGAAATAAGAGTTTCTTTAAGACTCTTATCATGGAGGAAGGAGGATGTGTCACCTTTGGTGATGGATCCAAAAAGAGAGTTGTAGGGAAAGGAACCATTTCTATTCCCGAATTAACCTCTTTGTCCAATGCTTTATTTGTTAATGGCTTGAAAGTCAATTTGATAAGCATTTCACATCTAAGTGATGAAGGACTTTCTGTCTTATTTAGCAAAAATGATTGCTCAATCCTATTGCCCAATGGACAAATTTTGTTAAAAGGAATGAGATCTAGCGATAATTGCTATTGTCTTGAAGCTAGAATAGTCTCTTGCAATGTTTCCAAGGATGAGCAAATTGAGTTGTGACATGAAAGAATTGGCCACATGAACCATCGGGATTTAAGAATCTTAGATAAGTTCAATGTTGTGCGGGGCCTTCTCAAGCTAGGGAAGAAAACCAATGGTGTTTGTGGACCTTACCAACAAGGAAAACAAACCAGAAGCATGCATAGAAAGGGCAAGTATGTCTCCACCAAGGAGCCCCAAGAGCTTCTCCACATGGATCTTATGGGTTCCATGCAAACAGAGAGTTTAGGTGATACATTTTTGTTTGTGTAGATGATTTCTCTAGGTTCACATAGACATATTTCTTTAGAGAAAAATCTGAAACTTTTGACAAGTTTAAAATGCTTTGTACTAATATACAAAATGAAATGAATTCAAACATTAAAAGCATTAAACGGATTAGAAGTGACCATGAGAGGGAGTTTGAGAATGCCTGCTTTGAAAGCTATTGTAATAGCTTAGCATCTCTCATGAGTTTTCGGCTCCTAGGACACATCAACAAAATGGAGTTGTTGAGAGAAAAAATAGGGTCCTTGATCGAACCAAAATTGGTATGATTTTGGTCCCCATCTCCTTTTGTTCGATTCTTGGGCATTATCCCGTGATTTAATGGTGTAAATTAAGTGTTTTCAGGTTTTATTAGAACTCAAGAGCATTTACGAAGAAGATGAAGAATTTAGTGCAAAAAGACTCACAAATAGGTGAAACAGGGCATTCTCGCTATTTGAGCAAGAAAAGTCGCCACATGGTCGCCATGGCGACAGAGGAAATTGCAAAGCATCTCATGGTCGCCATTTGAGGTCGCCATGGCGACCTACACTTGCAAATGGCGACCACATAGGAATTCCAACGTAGGAATTCCAAAGTGGTCATGGTCGCCACTTGGTCGCCATTTGGTCGCCATGGCGACTGAAAAACCCATGAGAGGTCGCCATTTGAGGTCGCCATGGCGACCTAGAAGGACAAGTGGCGACCACGTTGGAATTCCAGCGTAGGAATTCCAGTGTTGGCATTCAGGAGGGGTATTCTCGTCATTTCATACCCATTTCATACCCTAGCTTTTCACACCTATAAATACATCACTATTTTTCCTCTTTTAGACATCTCTTGACCATCAAGAAACCTCCTTTCTGCCATTCCTAATCTCTCCATTTCTCTTCTACCTAAGCTTAAACATCTAGATTACTTCACCAAAATCATTCCTCTCCTTCCATTTTCTCCACCCCTTTCCTTTGTCACTTTCCATATGACTCCACCTATCTAGACATATCCTCAACACCCACTCTTTGCACAAGATTCAAGCAAGGAAGCATCAAGGAAGGATTAAGCTTACAAGAGAGACCCAAGGGTGATTTCTCTCCATTTTACTTCCTTTTCTTGTTTGTAATTATGTGTAATTAAAACCCCTATTTTAGGGGATGATTTGAGAGACTTTTTGGACATGAGTATTTATTAAAACTTTCAATATTATGTTTGCATGATTTAAGTTTTATTTACTTTTTAATTAGATCTTGTACTTATGTGATTAATTGAGTTATTGACACACTTGTTAATTACAATATGTTGTAGGATTAATTTGTGATAAAATTGATTGAGTTTTGACACACTTGATTGATTAAAGCACATAGTGAATAGGATAGGCTTTTGGAGGGGTGATCAACCTCGATTGCCTAGACCATTTGATCGTCACTAACCGATCCCGCCGTGACCCCCTTTCCTTAATCCGTTAGGCATTGCGGTGGGAAGTTGTTTAGGGTTCGTAGTGACGGTCTAAACAACACATTCGAATGAGATCGGTCATAGATTGTGTAGATAGTGCATTAAAGAAGCCATGTATGAATTGCTCATTGTCCATTAGCTACTCTATCATTTCCCTAGAATTCCTATTAATTGTTTATTCCATATTTCTTATCTAGATTTGTTGAGCATTCCATTTTATTAGTTTTATTAGGTTTATCTTACATGTATGTTTGATGGCTTGACAACCATTTACTCATCCATTTATCTACAATTTATTTTATCGCATTTAGATTAGCTAATTAATTCAACTAATCACTCTAATTCCCTGTGGAACGAATCCCACTTGCCACTTTACTAATTTTCTATCTAAGTGGTGAAAAATCGGTTTTCTAAACGATCACATTTTAAATATCATTTTGTTGAGTACACAAACGACGCTCATCAGTCCTTCAAGAGATGACCTATGTGATGTTGCTTAGCAACAATGTCCCTAGGAACCTATGAGCCGTAAATACGGCTTGCTATATAAGAAATAGGATTTTCCTAAGTCGGTACTAGGCAAACCTCTTATGAGTTATAGAGAGGAAGAAAGCCAAATGTTAGCTACTTCTACACTTTTGGAAGCAAATGCTACATTTTAAATGATCGTGATCAACTTGGCAAGTTTAATGCTAAGAGTTATGAGAGTATCTTGATTGGCTATGTATTAAATAGTAGAGCCTATCGTGTTTTCAACTTGAAGACTCAAAGCGTCATGGAATCATCTGATGTTGTCATTAATGATATAAGACTCAAGTCTATGATCATGAGGAGAAGGTTGCTATAGATGATGACTCTCCCTTGGAGAAGGTTGTGGAGACTCCCATTGTTGGGACGTCCAACCTTGATAAAGATGACACACAACCTCTTGATAGAGTTCCTCTCTTGAACTCTAAAGAACCCACTCCATGGGTTAGACATCTCCACAAAAAAGATGACGTTATTGGAGATATAAATGAGGGTATAAGGACTAGGCGTCAAATAACTAATCTTATTAGCTACACTTACTACACCTGTCAAATTGAACCCAAAAAGGTTGATGAGGCCTTAAAAGATGAATTTTGGGTTTTTGCCATGCAAGAAGAGCTAAACCAATTCGAAAGGAATAGGGTTTGGACTCTAGATCATAGGCCTAAGAACACTATTGTCATAGGCACCAAATGGATATATAGGAACAAATCTGATGAGGATGACAATATAATGCGTAACAACGCTAGACTTGTCGCACAAGAGTACTCTCAAATTGAGGGTATTGACTTTGAGGAGACATTTGCTCCCGTTTCCCGGTTAGAGTCCATTAAGCTTCTCTTGTCTATTTCTTGCGTGCACAAGTTCAAATTGCACCAAATGGATGTGAAGAGTGCCTTCCTCAATGGTTTCTTACAAGAGGAAGTGTTTGTTGAGCAACCCAAGAGGTTTGTGGATGCACACCAGCCCAACCATGTCTATCGCCTCAAGAATGCTCTATATGGGTTGAAACAAGTACTGAGGGCTTAGTATGAGCACCTCACTCAATTTCTTGTTGACAATAACTATACAAGGGGTAGTGTTGACAAGATTTTATTCATCAAGAAAGATAATGATGAGCTCTTTATAGCTCAAATATATGTTGATGATATAGTGTTTGGCTCCATCAATAATACCAAAGTCCAACAATTTGTTGATGTTATGTCTCATGAGTTTGAGATGAGTCTTGTTGGTGAGCTAAGTTACTTCCTAGGTTTGCAAATTAGGCAATTAAATGATGAGATTTTTATAACCCAAGCCAAATATGCTAAGAACCTAGTGAAGAAGTTTGGTCTTGTTGGTGAGCTAAGTTACTTCCTAGGTTTGCAAATTAGGCAATTAAATGTTGAGATTTTTATAACCCAAGCCAAATATGCTAAGAACCTAGTGAAGAAGTTTGGTCTTGAAAATGTCAAACATTGTGATACACCCATAAGTACCACTTTGAAGCTAAGCAAGGATGCTAGTGGAAAAAGTGTGGAACAAACTCTATATCGGGGCATGATTGGTAGCTTGTTTTATTTGACTGCAAGTTGGCCCGATATATCTTTTAGTGTGGGTGTGTGTGCTAGGTACCAATCACATCCTAAGGAGTTTCAGCTCTCTTCCGTTAAGAGAATCATTCGATATGTGAATGGGACATCCAACTATGAGATTTTGTACTCTTCTGACACTAATGTTAGTTTAGTTGGCTTTAGTGATGCGAATTGGGCAGGAAATTACGATGATAGGAAGAGCACATTGGGCGGTTGTTTCTTCCTAGGGAACAACTTGGTGTCTTGGTTTTGTAAGAAGCAAAATTCAATTTCCTTGTCCATGGCCGAAGCCGAGTACATAGCCGCGGGGAATGGATGCACACAACTCCTTTAGATGAAGTAAATGCTAGTCGACTACGGATTCAGTCAAGGTACTCTAACCCTCTTTTGTGATAATATGAGTGTCATTAATATTTTCAAGAATCTGGTACAACACTCTAGGACTAAGCATAACATCCGTCATCATTTCATAAGAGAACTAGTTGGGAACAAATGCATTATACTTGAACATGTAGGTTCAAATGATCAACTAGCGGACTTATTTACTAAACCCTTAGATGTAACTAGGTTTAAAACACTTAGTAGATCTATTAGGATATGTCTCGTGGATTGATGTGATTGTTGATTGACCCTATATGGGGAACTCAAGCAAATAGAGCAATTGTATACTTGTTGTATGTATAAATTTGAAAATTTTTATAGTTATTTATTAATTGCTTGAGTATCTTGGTTGCACATATGTTTATATGTTTTTTTTCTTCAATAAGTGTGAACCATGCTTTGATTGCAATCCATATCATATTTATGTTCAAACATGCATTTTTGGACTAGGAGATTCACTTAGGAAGTACTATTTGAATGACCTATAATGATCTCCATGACATGATGATTCTTAAATGACATGCCTAAAATGTGAAAAGCATGAAATTCAAAATAACATGCTCAAATGAAAAAGTATGAATTGATGATTGCAATTCTTAAACGCAAAACAATGTGTGAAAAGCTTATAAGACTCAAATGAATAAAGGATCTTGTATCCGTTATAAGGATTTTATAATCAAATGTCTCTCTTTCTTTATTTGTTAAACAGTGCTACTATCATACGGGTTTTATACTCGGAAAAATCAAATAGGGTGCAAAATCGCTCTTGCCAAGTTTCGCTTATAAAGTCGGATATAGTTGCTCTAAAATTGAATTCAATAAATTTTCTATATCCTTGCATTGATTCATGACAAATGGTGAAATTAGTTTGAATTTCTAAAGAAAACCTTTGTCATTTGCTTTACCAAATGCCATTGATTTTTGAACTTGAATGCAATATGTCTTGCATGCAAAGCATTTTATTTCACACATTTTTAATAAAATAAATCTCCTTGTATTTTTAATAAAATAAATCTCCTTGTATCTTTCATTTTAATTGAGTTGCATAAAGTGTCTTATATGATTATGCAAATGATTTGTATGTTACTATCTCTCTTTGCTACAAGTGACCTGTATGTGGGATACTCCTTTGCCCATCTCATGACAAAAGGGGGGAGTAGTAGTGGTAAGGGAGAATGCTAATTAGAGTAGCAAATTTGCATGTTAAGGAGACTACATATTGAGGAGGAGTAACCCTTTGAGGGGGAGCATTGCATTGCACAGTCATTGCATGATGTTGCATGTTTTCTTTATTGAAAATGGTTATTTTAACTCCACATGATCACCTCACAATACACTTGCTTTGGAAAGTGTAATTTTTTTTAAAGGATTGATAGTTCTACAAGAGATTGAAGACTTGAAATTTTATTTTTTGCTTATCTCTTTGTAATGTAGAATATCTTTGTTGTTCTTTAGCTTCAATTTTATTGTGAGGATCTATGTGAGTGGTGGTTTTGTCACGAAATAGCCAAAGGGGAAGATTGTAAGTTCTTCAAGTTTGATTGACTTATTTCAGTGACAAACCATATTGGGGTTTGATGTAAGGGTAGCTTTAGACGTATAATTGTTGGTGCTTTGCATAACAAAGACCCTCTCAAGACCTTAAGAAAATAAGCACACCAAAGGTAAAATTACTTGTGCTTACTTGCAATGAAGAGACTTAGTTGCACACACGCAACACATTCATAGCTATACTTATTTGTATGTTTTGTGTATTTTATAAGTGTGCATTCATGATTCTTGACATCTCTTCATGCATGTTTAATTGATTACATCTTGTTTGATAAATGCTATGTCATTTTAGGCATTATGATGCATTCTCCACTTTGCACATTGTGCACAAAGTGGAAAACAGGGCATTGTTGCCCTTTGTTGATGTCGCCTTGAGCTCATGGCCACAGAAGGCTTGAAACTCTGAAGAACACAAGCCAATGTGTTGCTGGGATTTTGTCGTTGTGGCGACAGAGAGATTTTATGGTGTCTTCAGGTGTTGCCATGAAATGTCGCCTTGAGAAATGGAGACAGAAAAGGGCGACAACTATTTTTTACACAAAACGCAGTAGTTTCATTTTGACATCCTATATACATGCCTCTATGTCTTTAGGTCGTAGTAGTGAGTTCAAAAAAATCATATTTTTCCCTTAAAACATTTTTCAAGAGAAAAAATTCACAAGAACTCACCTTTAAACACTCAAAGTCATTCCTTTGTGCATCAGAGTTCATCAAGAATCATCTATGATCATATAGGATGCATCCATGCATGGTTTTGCAACATCACATCTTGCTTGGTAAGGTTTTCACTAACTTCATCTAATTTTAGTGTCCTTCTTAACAAGTCATCTCTTTAATTACTTGTATGCTCTTAGAATATAATTCTATATGCAAGATAGAGATTGTATGTGGTGTATTGATTGAGTGTTGTATTGTGATAGCTATATAGGTTTGCTTTATGACATGTCATTTAGCATTTGATATCTATGATTGATTTAATTGTCATCTTATCATCTTAGATAAGCATTTAGGGTTCCCTAGCTCTTTTTGCATTTTGAATATAATTCATATTCACATAGGCTATTTTATCTCTTCATTGAGAATTAAGACTTGTGGCTAAGATTGTTTAGGCCTTAAGCAAATTGGACTAGGTCCACTTTTACAAGCCTGCAAGTAGTGGTGGTGGGTTATAGACCGGGATTAGGTTGTAAACACCATTTCAATTAGTGGATTAGGTTTGTGTGTTGCGCACATAATAGGAACAGCCCATGGTTTTTCCCAGTTTGGGTTTCCACGTAAAAATCAAGTGTTTTTTAAATTCTGCAACTTACACTTGATTTATTGTTTTAACTAGTTTAGGGTATTTTCGTAATATTGATTAAACGCGAAAATTGGTAATAATAGTTTAAAATATATTCACCCCCTAGATAGTTTTATACACACTGTGCATTATTAGTTTCAACTACCAAAGAGATTCAAAGCCAAGGTTACGGCCATTAAAGAGAGCAAGGATGTAGATGTCATGAGCATAGATGGGTTGCTAGGGTCTCTTCAAACCTTTGAGGCGTGCATGAAACCTAAGGCTAAGAACAAGGGTTTAGCTCTCAAAGTTGTCAAAGAAAGTAGTAGTGAGGATGACGAGGAGATGACTTTATTGCTGAGGAAGTTTAGGAAGTTTATGAGGAAAGGTGCCAAGCCAAGTGGCAAGTACTCAAGGGAAAAGGAAGTCAAGAAGTCATTTACTACTACTCATGAGAGGAGTGGTCATGCTAAGAGCAATTGCAAGGTTCAATGCTTTAAGTGTAAAAAGCTTGGACATTATGCTTCATAATGTCCTAGTGTTGCTACTAAAAATGACAAGAAGGGAAAAGCTATACATGGAGTGATGATGATGACTCTAGTGAAGAGGAAAGCTCAGCTCAAGTGATAAGTCTTCTAGTGAAGAAGAGTTAGTAAGCAACTTTGTTGCTTTCATGGCTTCTCACTCTACTCTAGAGGATGTTTGTCAAGATTCTTTGGACAAGGAGATTGATCCGAATCATCAAGAGTGCTTAAGTGAAAATCTATCCTATATTGATCTTTTGGCTAAGGTAAAATGTCTTGAAAAGAATGTGAAGATATAAATTATATAAATCATAAAATTTAAATCATATATAAATTATTCGGCATATAATTAAACATGATGCATGAACACATGTTTAATGAAAAATAAAAATCCCTAAAAAAGTTACTATGCCACGACAATTCAACATACCACAAGTGCCGTCTTAGGGTAGGTCAAGTACTTGTATGTTGGATCGAGACATTTTCAATTAAATGATACTCCATAATAACTCTTTATTCTTATATTATTTAACAATCGTTTATTTTAGTCAGGATTTTAATTAACAATTTAATTAAATCCCTGTGAGTGTAACCCATCATTTCAGATCTCTTGAACTTAACTTGAGAGTTGCTGCCTTAGGGTTAGTCAATCCCAAAATACATCCAGAAATCATATATGTTAGGAAGTTAACCTTGATATTGACTCTTATGGAGACCTCATGTATAAAATCGTGTTATAAAAACCTAACACGCAAGTGCACGAATCGTGAGATAAGTACAAGGATAAGTAGGGATCGTTCCCACGAGGAAAAGTGATTTAAAGACTAAAACTAATTTTAATTAAAGCTAAGCAATTAACAGTATCCAAGAGATTTGAGATTGATTGATTGATTGATTAAAACTAAATTAAACTAAGAAAGCAGTTAACAAGAATATGAGAATGTGATCAAGAGGTGAGAGGACTAGGTTATCAATGCTCCCCAACTACATTTACTCAATGCTTCAAATTGACTTTGATAAAAGATGTTAATCAAGTTAAGGGTTCGTTCTTAAATTAAGTATGATTGTTACCATATTAACAAGGAATGAATCAAGTGTTCTCAATTATATTTTACCTCAAACTTGATGTGTAAACTACAACTGAGAACCCATTAAGTGAACGAACAAGTGAACTAAAACTTACGTGCATATAAATATGCTAAGATTAGTTTTACCCATTCAATTGAAGAGTGATTGAGAGTACGTGATTTAACACACTTTAAACTCAATCATTAAACTATCAAAGCCCTAAATTCATGCCAAGCATATAAACAAGCGTGGGCAATAATAAAGAGTTATGACATAGGATGATTTGAATGAATCAAAACTTGAATTAAGAAAATATAGTCAATTTTAACAAAAAGCACTCATAAAGGTTCATATTGATTCTTTAGTATGAAGTTAGTTACACATATTGAAAATAAAAAGAGAAGAGAAGTAATTGATAAAACCCATGGAAGCCTTCAATGAATTCTTCCAATCTTTGATGTTGAAATCTTCTTCTTCGTCTTCGAATCTTCTATGTGTAAAGATGGATGATGGTATTCTGTTGTATGTTGTGAAACGGCCAGTGGTCTAAGAATGAGAAAGAGCGTAAAACCCTGATTCTTCATGTATTTACAGCCACCAGTATATGTAATGTGATTAGAAATCCAACACCAGCGCGGAATTGCCTCACCGCCGTCACTACCGCTGCTAAAGCCAGAGCGGTCATGAGAGCAATCTTCAATGAAATGCGCAGCGCTGTGGCTTTGAGAGCACAACTCAGAGTGGCCATGAGAGCGGTTGCCTCTGTCCTTAGGAGCGCTGTGGCAACCGCTGCAGAAATTTAGAGCGGCCATGAGAGCGGTTGCCTCCGTCCTTAGGAGTGCTGTGGCTATCGCCGCAGAAATTCAGAGTGGTCATGACAGCGCAAAACTGTTATTTGCAGAAAAGTCCCTAAACTTACATAAATTGCCCTTTTCCTCTAAAATTCTCCAAACACAACATTTTGATCCAAAAACCTGAAAATGCTCAAACACAAATTAAATCCCTAAAGGACTCAAGAAACAAGCAATTGATTGGAGGAATGAGGACTAGAAACATATACAATAAATGACCGATCAAGACCTTCTTTAGGGAGGACGAAAACAAAGCCGTCTCCAGGCCCCACTTGAATCTCATGGTGTTCAACTAATGATGGAGACTGCAGGTTAATGTTATATATCCCTTTCCCATTCTTTATTTGCAGTTAGGGTTTTCTAATGCTTCTAGATGAACCTAGATTAAATGGCTAAGAAAAATCTAGAATTTAATGTTACTAGAATCTCATCCTATTAACATTAAACAATAAACCTGATTTTAAACTATTTAAAAAACTAATTTATTATTCAAATTCTAATCTATGTAAACTACTTTAAATAGACTAGAATTAAATGTGAGAATTACCAAGTTTTAACTATTAAAACCTAGGAAGCATAGATACTCCATTTGGTGGAGGTAACTCGTATCCAGTTCTAATACTTCCCGGATACTCTAGGATACGTATTTGATATGCCAGTATCCATTGATTTTTTCACAAGTTTGACTAGAGAATACTTGGGGATACTTTGAGGATATGTTTGAGGCAATATTATAATTATTTTATTATAAAATAGGGTCAAATTATAATTTAAAAATTTAGGGGTCAAAATGAAATTGTAAGAAAATTTTGATTTTGATTCCATTGACATAGAGAATACCGGGATACTTGAGATTGCAAACATTTCTCTTGATGAACCGGAGTTAGAGGTCGAATTATTTATATCCTTTAACAATATGAATGATGATAATGAAGTTAATTAGGAATTTAAAATATGTTTTATGAGGTTTTTTTTTTTTTTTTTTTTTTTTTTTTTTTTTAATGTATTATTTGGATTTTGTAATATGTTTGACTTATGTGACATGTTTTATTTGGATCATGCAATATGTTACATTGTTATGACTTACGTAGTTATATGACATATTTTATTTGGACTCTGAATATGTTTTTATTTTGAATGAATTATCAAATATGTTTTCATATATTATTATTATTATTATTATTATTTAAATATAAATATATATTATTTTAATATACGTATCCTGCCGTATCCACATCCTAGTTTTTAAAGATTTACCGTATCCCCGTATCGTGTTGAATTCGTATCCCGTACCTGTATCCGTATCCGTATCCATACTACATAGATTAAAACTAAACAACATTATTCGGTCCAATTATTATTAAGGCCTTAATCATATTAATCTTAATAATGGTTTGGGCTTTACTAATCTATTTAATTAAACATTTTAATGAAAGATCAGTAATTAATGAGAATTACCAAGTTTTTACTCCTAAAAATTAATCTCATTATTAATAGCCAATTTATGTGATTATTCAATTTTAATCATATTAAAAAATAAACAACATATAAATCAAATGGGCTATTAATCATGTATGATATATTATAATGCAAGTGTAGGCACTTATAATCTATATGGCATAAGTATGCATGACAATGCTTTAATCATCTCATAAATAAAACATACATGAGTTGACCGAGAATGATGAGCTATCTAACTTAAAAAAGGTCTAATTACAAAATATCAATCCAAGGCATTCTTTGGTCTTCTTGTAATTCCTTTTTCTTCAAGTCCATCTTTTGCTTCTAATGGGCTTTTTTAACCAAGTCCAACTTGATTAACTCTTTTTATTTATTTATTTATTTTTAATGGTGATCCATCTCATGAATCAAAACTAAGGCCCAAATGTTACAATAACATTTATTGGATGCCCAAAGTGTTTAAAAAAAATATCGGCCCATTCACGCTTTCGAATGCGCAACCCTAGCATCACAAACACTCGGCCTTGCACTTTCGCGTGTAGCCGTTGTCCACAGGTAGAGGGTGGCTGTCTGTAGCCTTTGCGTGTAAGCGCATAGCAACCTTGCATGACACTCATGTGCTACTGCCACCCCTCGTGCAAAACAGCGCACATGCGTTGCAGCCCTCCGTGCAAACCAGCCCAGCTGATGCGCCAAGAGCCACGCGGCAGCCTTGCTTGTGCGCATGCCTTGCACACAACAGCTTGCCATTGCACCATGTGCGCGGGGTGCCACTGTTGCGCAAGACCAGCGTATAGCTGTTTGCGCTGCTCTAAGCATGCATACGGCTGTGCCTTTATGTGCACGGCTGCCGTATGTGTGTCCTACACACGCTCGACTTTTCTTTCTTTCTTTCTTCATGTGTTCTTGAATCTTCTTCTTCGTACAAGATTACAATAATTATATTACAAAATATTGATTTACATAGAACGATAACATCCGAAAAAGTAAATAATAAAATTAATTATTACAATCCGGAAACAAATTTAACTAAACTCATTGTACCATACAATTAACGATCAACCATATTTATATTAAAAAAATATATAAACATCATACAACCCTAGATTGTGCCTACACATATCATACATATTGAAAAGACTTTGAAAACAAATATAACATATTCGTGTATATCAAAAAATTGGCTCTAATACCAATTATAAGTCACGCAATGAAAAGAAAATCAAGAGGAATTTAAGAATGATAGGTTTCAAAAATTTTATCTTCTTACTTGGACCTTTTTGTATACACGAATATGAGGAAGAGATTTATTTTCATACCTTTGAAGAACACTCCTTCATTTTCTTTTCGATCCTTCACCACTAAGTCTTCTGAGTTATGTCCCGTGATCTAGCAACTTTGTGTGTGGGCACGTCATGGATTCCGGGAGTAGTTGAATGGAGGCTTGAGAGAATCGAAACGCAACACCTTGCTTCCTTTGATGAATTCGGCCCACGCTAGGGGAGAGAAAAAAAACTTTTCTTTGTCTTTCTTATGTGGCCGCACCTCTTGTATCTCTCTTAGGGTTTCAATTGTTTATTTTTCCTTATAAGTATATCTTATATACTAGGATCCTAGGGTTTAGTAATCCAAGTTAAAATAGGATTCTAAATCCTTTTGAATTCGGTCACCACTAGGGTTTGAACCTTTGACCTATATAGAGTAAATAAAAATAATCACTTATTATTTTATTTCTTTTTCTCTTGTCAAGGTTCGAACTTGAAACCTCCATATAACTATTAATAATTCTTAATTATTAATATGTCAATTAAATAATCATATTATTTAATAATATTTAATTCATCAATTAAATAATCACACCATTTAATTAATTCCCAAAATATATTTAAGTTACTTTCGTAACACAATTAATTGGACTATCCAATTCTCTGTGAGCCTTGTTACTATCAATCGTAAATGGCTAGCAAGGGGACCTAATGGACCCACAGTTTTGAGCTCCAATAATACTTAGAAAAATTAATTAAACTCTTTAATTAACATTTTATAATTATTAACCTCAGAGTTGTTCTACTAAAAACCCAAGGTTGTACTCTCGTAACTATAGATGTTTTACACAACCAAATTATCAGTGTCCATCGCTATAGCTATTACATATGGTATGAACCTCAACAAGTAGTTTATAATTAGAGTTAGGTCATAAAGTCCATTATACCTCTCTAATTATATCTTTTCCTTTAAGTACCATTGATTCTCTAATGAATGTTTATATCCTTCATTCCTTTACGGAAGAAGGAGAGCGCTTGTAATCGTTCAAGTCTCGAATCAACCTTTAAGGGAACTACTTATCTACTTCTCGTAAGAAGGAGTTGATTCCACTATTGTGTGCATACCTTCCCAGTCACAAGCCAAACCGTGATTCCAAGTTACGGAGTTATTGATTGTGAATGATACTTCAATCTCACCCATGGTATTTCAAGAAACATGATCCAACTCAAAGGAGTCAGTAAGACACTTAGGATTTAGATCACCCATATATAGCCATCATTTGTCGATATATGTGAATCTTTTCAACTAACGGATCTTAGTGATAGATTCTTATAGATCGTGGCCTCGTCCTATATGATCACATCATATAAGGTGTCTTCATTCTCATAACACCATATGAGTAGTCTAGGATAAGACCACCGCACATTATGAAATGGACCACAGCTGTAGATTAACCATAAATAAAGTACCCAGTTTTATTTGCTTTCTACAGACTCCATATATTGCATGTCTCAGAATGAATTCCTCTGTATCTGACATTCATATACTCATTTTGAGATTACATTTAGTAGTCTTGGATGTTAGCTCATATAATATAAATGTATGAGTTATGTTAATTGAATGAAATAACTACTTCCTTTATTAATGAATTTATTACATTTACAAATTACAATCTTTATGGCATAAATCTCAACACATATGTCATAGTTGAATATATCACACTATCAACAATCGCCGGCTTAAGAGAATTAAGGATCCATTAAAGGATCACGTCATTACAACGCTTCACAAAGAATACTTATCTTGTTTCAACTTCGCTGAAGGGGCTTTAACGGAGCCGTCGACGAAGCCCATCTTGTTTTTCATGCTGAGGGAAATCTGCATCGAGTGACACCATGTCGCATAATTGTCTCTGTTAAGGGCCTTGGAGACGAAAACCATCCTTGGGTGATTTGAATGATGGATCAAAAAAGGGTTGGATGCTTCGTTCTTACTGGCATCCTTAGATGAAATCACATCATCGTTACCCATGGTGAAGGAATAACAAAGCTAGAAACAAAACTTGCAGAAAAGAGGCGAGGATTATTGGTGGAAGCAAAGAGCTAGGGTTTCCCTTGCTCTGATACCATGTAAAATGATATATCTTGCCATCATAATTTTTCATTGAAGAATAACCAAACTTTATACAGAGACACATCATATCCTAGAGTTGACCCTAAAATTTATTTGTATAGGAAAGGTAAAACATATATATAATATCAATTAACAATTAACGCTCATATAGTTTCCTATATGGTTCTTGAACATAAGGGATATCGTTGACTTCTCAACAAATGAAGATGTATTGTCAACAACATTCTTGACATAACACTCTCTAAACAAGATATGGTGACAAAATTGCATAGACAATAACATATCATTCACATCCAAAAAATGACTGAAACATGTCACTTTAAACAAATCGAGTTGTTTTGGTATGAGATGCAATTTAATAAGCCAACGTCATCTCTAAAAAAATAGTATTCAAGGCAACTTCACCATATCATCATCACTAATGTTACTGATCAATCATCCACCATTTTTACAATAACTTTATTATTTTAGAAGTGGGATCAACATAGTCTATTGTCTTTTCGTTAGGTGATCTTCGATAGTGATTCAGAGTAATCTCCAAATGTTAGCCCAATAACCAAACAAAACTCCATTGCACTCAACTGTATCACTCCATTGCCATCATTGAACCAAAAAGAAGAAGTATTGTCATCAACATTCCTGACATAACACTTTCTAAACAAGATATGGTGACAAAATTGCCCAGACAACAACATATAAGTATATAACTCACATCCAAAAAATGATTGAAACACGTTGCTTTAAGCAAATCGAGTTGTTTTGTTGTGAAATGCGATTTAATAAGTCTTATACTCTCCTAATTACAGTACTAGTAACTTGAAATGAAAAACTATCACATTCCATAATCTTGAGTGATTTACATATAATTTCTTTTGACCCATGTATATCACATTCCATAGTTATATTCGAAAAATGCTAATTATTAAAACAAAATTAGTAAATCAAACCGACATTAATTAAATACAAATTTATAACAATTAAAGAGAAAAAAAAAACATGAAAAAAAGGTAACTCTATTACCACCCAAAAAAGTTCTTAACACACCCCTTTACTTTTAACACCCATTTAAAATTTTTTTTTTTTAAAAAATTCAATTTACTCTACCGGTCTACCCTTTCAAATACCAAAATTAGTCTTCGAGTGTTATTAACAACTCAAATCATATTATTTTTCTCTTCAAACCTATTTAATCGGTCTTGACACCCAAATAATTATATAGAAAACAAATTAATTATCTTGCCGCTCACATTTAATCATTTCATAGTCAAACACTTCATGGAGTAAAGAAGTTTAACATAAACTTTCTATACATTAACACATTTTACGATTTCAATTTGATTAGTTTGGACAAATCCGGGCTTGCCCAAGTCACCTCACTACTATTTTCTAAATTTTTTATTACATTGAATATCTTAAATTACAAAAATAAATTTGGACCAATAGATTTGAATCGTGATACAATTTGTCACATTTTGAGAAACCACGAATTAATGAGCATTGTGAGCTTTGTTAAAGCTTCCAATTTACCTCTAGAGAGAGTCAGAGGATTAAGATTCCTAGAACCAGTCCCTCTCACCGTTGTGGAAAGTAATTTTGCTTTTTGTCACAAATAAAATCCTCTACTTTTAAAAATTTTGATGAAAAAAGAAAATTTGATTGATCGAATTGAATAAAAATTTAAGTTTAAGGTTATTGGGCTATTGGCATATATGTATATATATATATTTATATATTTCCAGATTTACTTTTTTTTTTTTTTTCTCGCTTCCTTCCTTCAACTGTTTATTTATTTATATTTATTTATTATTTTTTTTAATCCTCCAACTATTTTGTTTCTATGATAATGTAATGAAAATTTTGGGTTTTGATGATACTTATTTTTACAGTTTTATGTTGTTCTATTGCAATATTCTTCATTCTTTAATCATATTTGAATGAATTATTTTTAGGGGTCCTTGCAAAAATAGCCCATTCCAATATCAACTTTCAAGGAAATAGCCCATTGGGAAAAAAAATGCATATCTGACCATTTCTAATATTTACTTTCTAGGAAATAGCCTTTTGAAGACAATAATGCCTCGACAATTAAACCGTGCAAAATGACTTAATTACCCTCTAAGAATGTGTAAGGACAAAACTGCCCTTCCTTCATCTTCTTCAGTTTACTGAAGAACTTTCTCGCTACATGAACTGAAGAACTTTCCAGCTACACGGTCATCTTCTCCATATCAGAACTTGGGTCATCTTCTCCGTCGACCGGAATCGGCCATTGAACTTGAGTCATTTGTCTTCTCCATTTCAGAAGTTGGGTCATCTTCTCCGTCGACCGGAATCGGCCATTGAACTTGGGCCATTTGTCTTTTCCATCGTTCTCCTGTGGATCGGAATCCAATCCGACCATAATTGACCCGATTGTGCTACCGACCACTGTCAAGTTTGAAATCGAGCAAACACAGTCACTGTAAGTCCCGTGGCCCCACTTAAGCTTCCAATGTCATTGAATATCTCAGTCTTTTACTGTTGTTTAAACAGAATGAGGGATTTATGGTTTTGGATTTGTTGCCCATGAAATGGGGTTTGTGTATGTAGTATTGTTGGGTTTAGTTAAGGTGTTTGATGAAATGCCACATCAAGGTTTTAAGAGGTGCAGTACTGTTATAGTTAAGAATCCAAGTATTTTAAGAGGTGATTTTGTGAGGGTTGGTGGACTATGCATATGGGGTTTATGTTATGATCATGCCATGCTAGGGGACCGTGTATGTGTTTGTTTGTGCTGATGGTGTATGTATGGTGTATGTACATTTGTTTGTGCTGATGGTGTACGTAAATTTTGTTTGTGCCCGATGGTGTATGTATGGTGTTATTAGGCTGGTGTTATGGAATCCTTTTGAAAACATAAAGGGGGCTAAGCCCGGGAGGAATATTTTAGGCCTGGGAACCAATCCTAGGCCTATAATATTGTTCCTAGGCACTCACCTAAACTGCTATACTGTTACTGTTAATGACAAAAATCATGTAATTTTTTTTTCAAGGTCTAAGGATATTATGTCTTGGCTGTTAGTTCAATGTGGTGAGCATTGGAAGGGTAATGTGTTTATCGGTCGTATTTCGTTTTCAGTACGTCTAACAAAAAAAGACAACGGAGCGTACGATGAATTGGTGGAAACGATATACCAAAGGACAGGGGTTAGTAAAGACCAAATTGAGTTGAAGCTAACTTCGCATGTGGAAGTGGGAGCTGATAAAGTTACATTGTCTGTTATAAGTGACGACGATGTAAAGTTCGTGATTGTGCATAAGGAAAAAGGTTGGGCTACAATTGATGTTGAATTTGTCAACAAACCTGAATTTCGACCTCCACCAAATCCAATCAACTCAGCGTGTATGGTATCCCCTGTTAAACCCACCGATATTTCACAGTCTTCGGCGGCTACTCCAAACTATAAATCAGTTATTGGGAGCAATAATCCGCTGGCATCTCAGGCTTCACCCGGATTTACGTCAACAGGCAATGAGGAAGTAATGCCAGCATCTACTAACAAGCATGCATTTGTAGGTGAAAATGATAGTTCCGAAAGCATTGATACTTCCGGAAGGTCCGATAGTTCAAAAACCAGTGATACAGAAGATGATAGTAGAGGTGATGATGATGATGATGGTAGGCAAGCGGCAATAGTTCTTGGAACAAAAGAACGAGGGGTTAGTGGAACACCCAACAGTTCTTCATCTTCCATGAACAAATGGTGGACAGTATCAAGCTCAGAGCTTTACTTAATTAAAGTCGTTCGATCTGTAGATGTGTTTGACAATTCTGCAAATCAAGGTCCATTATACAAAGGACAGATGTTCAAGGACAAGAGTACATTGAAGCAAGTTGTAGGGTCGTATGCCTTTGCAGAGAGGTCTGAGTATAGGGCTTCACGATCTTCGAATACACGATTCACTGTCCAATGTACTCAGAGAGGTTGTGGATGGGTTCTTCGGGCATGGAAGTCGAATAGGGGGACTTATTGGCATGTGAAGGCGATCGTTAATGAGCACACATGTGAGAGAAATGACAACTACAACGTTGAATTTAAACGTGTAAGTGTGACCGTGATAGGGGATTTGTACGCAAGTAAATATCACGATCCCGGGCGCATCATTCGTCCTAAAAATATAATTTATAAGATGAGGGAGCAGTATGGCATAAACCTCTCTTACAACAAAGCCTACAGGTCGAAGGAGCACGCTTTGAATCAAGTTTTCGGTTATCCGTGGGAATCCTTTCAGAGGTTGCCATCTTTTTTTTATATTTTGGAACAATCAAACCCCGGGACTATAACAAAGATCAAGACGAACTCGAAAAACCGGTTGAAATATGCATTCATGGCAATTGGAGCCTCTATAAAGGGGTTCAATTATGTTATTAGGCCGGTTATCTGCATCGATGCTACCCATTTGAAGGCTAGGACTAGGGGTGTCTTGTTAGTTGCAGTGTGCAAAGACGGAAACGAGATGATATACCCTTTGTCATTTGGGTTTGCAAACTCTGAATGCACAAAGTCTTGGACTTGGTTTTTGAAGAAACTCCGTAAAGGGATCCAAATCCGAACCGTGTGATGTTAATATCGGATCGGCACAATGGTATATTTAATGCAATTGAAACCATATTCCCAGATGCAGCACATGGGATTTGTGCATACCACTTGGCACAAAATCTAAAAAGATTTTGCAAGCAGAGGGATGATGTGATGTGGCTTTACTACGATGCTACATATGCATACTGTATCAAGGAGTTTGACCGTTTAATGGGTGAGTTGAAAGAAACGTGTCGAAAGGTGTATGATGAGCTCATGGCCGTTGGGGTTAAGAAGTTTTCACATGTACATAGCCCTAGAAATAAGACCTCTTTTATGGCCACCAACATTGCTGAGTCAATGAATTCTTGTCTACTTACGGTCTGAAAACTACCGATCACCGCAATGGCGGAATGTATCAGAGATTTGTTGCAAAGGTGGTTCTACGATCGTCGGACAAATGTAGGTGAAATGTCTACATACTTGACAACGTTAGCAGATGAGCACATCAAAGATTTGACAGATACAGCGAATAAGTCTGAGATTCACCCCATTCATTTCAATAAATTTAAGGTAGACGACAAATGGATTCCTAGAACCGTCGACCTTGATAACAGTTCTTGCTCATGCCGTTAATGGGATTTAGATGAGTTGTCGTGTTCTCATGCAATGGCGGTTGCTAGGTATGGTTCCCGTTGTTTTAACTCTGAACATTTTTCTGTTGTGGTTTATTTTACAAACTTTAATTTGTGTTTGTTGCTGTGTTATGGCCTAAGTTCAAAGGTAGGTCAGTCAACTCAATGGCTTCTGAGCTATACACAACAGAATTTCTTAAACATGCTTATGAAATGAGTGTCAACCCTGTTCCGGTTCCCGAATCTCGGGACATTCCTGATGCAATCTGGAACCGTATCGTATTGCCATGGAAGAAAAAGATTCTGCCAGAAAGACTAAAGAAGTTGAGGATACCGTTCGCCGGGGAGAAAAGAAAGTTACATTCTTATTCAAAGTGTGGAAAAAAAGGACACAATAAAACAACCTGTCCAGAACCATCATCTAGCACAAGGAAACCAGCCAAAAAAGCTCGATCGTGTAGCATTTGTAAAAAAGAAGGTCACACCAGACTGAAGTGCCCAGACAAGCCACATGAACCTACCTTGATTGACACGGACGAAGAGAAAGCCGCTGGGCCTGCAGTCATCTAAGTGTCTTGGCTGTAACCTGGAGCTGTAAACATTGGATCTTGTTGTAAGGAACTTGTTAACCTGTTTTTTTGAAGGTTTATAGTGTATGTATGTATATTTGTTTGTGTGGTACACTGGTGTACCAACCTCAATAGGTTTATATATCATTTGTGTTCATTGGAAATGTTATTTTGTGTGACTTTTTGTAAAGGTGTATGGTGTATGTATATTTGTTTGTGTTTTTGTTGTTGGTTGCTAAACCAAAACAGGTTTAGGATTACTAGCTGCTGATATTGCTGTAGTACTTGGTTGGGGCTGCTATTATTGATCTTGAAAACAGAGGATGAGTTAAGCCCAAGAGTAATGTTTGAGGCCTGTAAACAGTTCTTAGGCGCAAAATGATTTATTCATAGGACTTGAAAACTTTCCCATGCTCATTTTTCGTTGGCAACGTTTGTCTGTGACACGTGTAACGACGGAGCCTATTTATTTTAATTTATTTCTAGGCCTTGAAAACTTTCCCAGGCTCAGTTGTTTTTTGTCGCCACGTCATCAGTATAGGAATCAGT
The DNA here is from genome assembly GCA_954870605.1 of Acer campestre. Classification (NCBI taxonomy): domain Eukaryota; kingdom Viridiplantae; phylum Streptophyta; class Magnoliopsida; order Sapindales; family Sapindaceae; genus Acer; species Acer campestre. Next base: position 17,725,355 of record OX940800.1, on the reverse strand, counting down.
ACTTTAAGCCTAGGAGGTTGAAGGCCTAGGAATCTGTACTTTAAGCCTAGGAACAACTCCTAGGCCCATGGTGGATTTAATTTCGATTTAAATATATATTTTTTATTTTTTTTTTCCGATTGCATGGGATGTTTTTAGAAAGCGATGTGCACGCATCAGAATTGATTTCGGCACTATAAATCTAATATGAGAGATCGATTCAAGCAACGAGAACACCAAACAAGCTTTTGACATAACTCTTAGGCACTTAGGGGTTAATATTTGTAGGGTTGTTTGCTATCCCTAGTGTAATGAGTACCGACGTACTTGTTCCACCGTTCGATGATCAAGAAACTTCACGTACAGTTTTCCATTGATACCCCCTTCATCGTTGGACCATGCCGATTGTTGAGATTATTGCAGTGCCCCCATTATTTCATATACAGAGGAAAACTGTAAGGCCTGGGAATAATTCCTTGGCAACATTCCCAGGCTCAATTGTTTTTCATTGGCAACGTTTGTCCTTGACACGTGTAACGTCGGATCCCACATATTTACACGACACGTCATCATATGGTAGTGGAGTACAGATGTGTAAGGATTCCCATTATTGATTGGCTTATTTCGTGGACAAACCACATATTGGGGTTGTTTGTAAAGGGTAGCTTAGGTGATAGGTGATCATGCCAAATGGCCCTACTCAAGACCTCAAGGATGACAAGCACTCAAAAGGTATATTTCTTAGTGCTTCTTGCAATGAAGAGAAGTAGTTGCACACACACACAACTCTTGCATAATTCTTATTCTTGAATGTGTTGTGTTCTTATTTTGTGTATGCATTATTGATTATTTAATCTCTCTCATTACATGTGTAAATTGATTGCATCTTATGTTTTTAAATGTTCATCATGTTTGATTTAGGATGCATTGTCATAACCCTTCTCTCTCTTGCAATTGCTTGAGGATGAAAGGGAGTGGGTTGTGCGCAACTCACCAGCGCAGATCGCCCAGAGATCGCCCAGTGGTCTGTCGCTGGTTGTGCGCTGGTCGTCCAGCGCAGCCCTCACCAGCGCAACTCGTCCAGAGATTCATCGCTGGTGTGGTGCCTGTGATGAGTGCTGGTCCACCAGCGCCTGTGCAATTTTTTCACTTTGCGCTGGTGGTGCGCTGGCAACCAGCGCAAGCTGACCAGCGCAAGAGGCCATTTCTGATGCGTTTTTTCAAAACGACCTCACTTCACTTATGTCCCCTATATATACATCTCTTTGATTTTAGGTTGTTCCTAAGAGTTCCAAAAATCATATTTTTCCAAAGAACATTTTTCAAGAGGAAAAATTCACAAGAACTCACCTTTAATCACTCAAAGCATTACCTTTGTTCTTCAAAGTTCATCTAGGATCATCCATGACCATATAGGATGCATCCATGCATGGTTTTGCATCATCACATCTCTCTTGGTATGTTCTTCACTAATCTCTTCTAATTTTAGTGTTTTTCATATTAAGGCATCTCCTTTATTACTTGTATGTTTTTAGATAATATGCTAAATACAAGATAGAGATTGTTTGTGATGACATGATTGAGTGTTGTATTTTGATAGCAACATCTAGGTTATTTAATCTATGATTTGCTAAGCTTTATGGCATGTCATTTAGCTATTGATATCTATGATTGCATTTATTGCCATCTAATCATCCTAGATAAGCATATAGAGTTGTCTAGCTCTCATTGCATTTGTTGAGTATTATTATATATTCACATAGGTTGTAATCTCTTCATTGAGAAGTAAGTCTTGCGTGTAGCTTCCGGGATTAGGTTGCTTAGATCGCAAGCAATTGAAGTCTTGTGTGATAGACCGGGATTAGGTCGGACACCGGGATTAGGTGGTCACACAAGCAATTGGACTAGGTTCACTTATACCGGGATTAGGTAGGTGTGTTTGATTATATACCGGGAGTAGGTTGTAATCGTTTAACACATTTAGTGGATTCAAGGTTCGAGTGTGGCGCACTTACCAACCCGTGGTTTTTCCCGTGAGAGTTTCCACGTAAATATCAAGTGTCATTTTATAATTCCGCACCATATTACACTTGTTATTTGTATTGACTAGATTGGGGTATTTTTGTAAATTGACTATACGCGAAAATTTGGTAATAAGGGTTAAAATCTATTCACCCCCTCTAGATAAATATTAGAACACACCGAGTTATTTGTTTCAAGATGGATTCCAACAAATCTTCTTCTTAGGCCTGTCAAATCACTGATATTTTAATTTATTCTTAGGCCTTGAAAACTTTCCCAGGCTCAGTTGTTTTTCGTCGCCACGTCATCAGTATAGGAATCGGTACTTTAAGCCTAGGAACAACTCCTAGGCCCATGGTGGATTTAATTTCGATTTAAATAAAATTTTTTGATTTTTTTTTTCCGATTGTACGGGATGTTTTTAGAAAGCGATGTGCACGCATCGAAATTGATTTCGGCACTGTAAATCTAATACGGGAGATCGATTCAAGCAACGAGAACACCAAACAAGCTTTTGACATAACTCTTATGCACTTAGGGGTTAATATTTCTAAGGTTGTTTGCTATCCCTAGTGTAATGAGTACCGACGTACTTGTTCCCCTGTTTGATGATCAAGAAACTTCACATACAATTTTCCATTGATACCCTTTCATCGTTAGACCATGTCAATCGTTAAGACTATTGCGGGGCCCCCATTATTTCGTATACGGAGGAAAACTGTAAGGCCTGGGAACAATTCATTGGCAACGTTCCCAAGCTCAGTTGTTTTTCGTTGGCAACGTTCGTCCGTGACACGTGTAATGACGAAGCCCACATATTTACATGACACGTCATCATATGGTAGTGGAGTATAGATGGAACCCAACAAATCTTCTTATTCTCATTAAAGTCTCGATCCCAGCACTGATCTTTCCTCTTCTTCACTTGTTCTTCACGTGTTTCAAAACAAGCAAAGTTAAGGTTCTTCATCTTATTCGATTTGTATACCTGTTGAAGGCAAACCTGTTGGCTTCACCCATACCCCAACCCTTTGACATTTTTTCCTGATTTACACAACAAGGTTTTGTTTGATTTCCTTCCTCACATTTTTGTCGATTTACATCTGTAAAGTGTGAGAACACCAATGGGAAAGAATTCTGTTTATGTGGTTTTCAGAGGAAGGAAAACAGGTGTGTTTAGTTCTTGGCCAAAGTGTCATGAACATGTAGTTGGTTTTCCAGGAGCATCTTACAAGAAGTTTAACTCAACCGATGAAGCATATAAAGCGATAAGTAGTGTGAATGTTGGTGAGAAGGTATCTGAGAAGAGTGAATGCCATTCTTGGCCTCAATCTTATGTGAATGTTGTTGAAAAAGTATCTCAGAAGAGTGAAAGCACTGGTGTGATGTTGTGTTTTTTCGTATTCGTTTTTATTATGGGTGTTATGGTAGGCAAGTTTGTTTGGCATCACTTTGTTTGTTCTGTTCTGCTGGTATGAGTAATGAAGTTGCATTTTATTTGTGCTGTTATGTTTGTTTACTTAATGAAGGAGCATTAATTTGTTCTGTTCTGCTGGTATGAGTTACTGGAGGAATATAAAATGCACCTGTGAAATGTGTAAAGCATGTTAAAAGAAAACCAACTTCCATTACAATTACCCCACTTCTGATACAAAAAAAAAAACTTAACAAAACATGTTAATAATCCCATAATTAATAATAATAATAATAATAATAATAATAATAACAATAATAATAATAATAATAATAAAACGGTAGTACATGATATTGTGTTTTTGTTCAGGGTGATGGTGGAATGTTGAAGTCCATCAACTTCTTCTGCATCTATTCAACAAGTTTGTAGAGCCCATTGAGTTCATTGTCCCTTGCTTCAATCTCAACATTTAAGTTGATGATTTCAGCTTCCAGATTCTGAAACTTGCCCATCAAAACAGTATAATCATCACGTAGCCGTTTTGCATTTTCACGCTCCTTCATAATGGTCTCCTCAGCGATTGCAACCCTTTCATGCATTACTTCGAAAATGACATTCATCCTCTGACTGCTCCTGCCGTTTGCTTCCATTTCAATTTGTAGAAATGATACTTGGTGACTTTTGTGACCAATATGTAACTGATATTTATAGTGGAAGAAGAGGACCCATATCAGTGAAAACTGAAGAAAAAATGAACCATTGTAACCTTTCAAATACCCAATACAAAATGAACAATTGTGGCTTAAATGAACCAATGTGCCTTACCAGTTTTATTGTACAGTTGTTTCTGAAAAACTTGAATCCATTTCCCAGTTTATTGCGAGCCTGGGAACAATTATCCAAGGCATGTTAGAGTTGTTCCTAGGCCTAACAGACTTTCATGATATGGAGTTTTATGTGACTGGGCGTGTAGGAGTTTTATCTCATAGACCTAGAAGAGTTGTTCCTAGGCCTAACAGATTTTTTCACAGTTCATATATATTATAGAGGATATTAGCAAAAATGGCACATTTCTTGAAAGTGGATGTTTGAATGGGCTATTTTTGCAAGGCCCCCATATATATGCATCTAGTGTTACAATGAAGATCATTTTTTAGAGTTATTGGATAAATACATCAGTTAACAAAGACGGTGACTGGGACCATTGTTGATGACTACAAGTATCCTAAGCATGGGAACAAATATCGTAGACCTAGAAGAGTTGTTTCCTGGCCTAACAGAGTTTTTCACAGTTCATATATATATATATATATATATGCATATAGTGTTACAATGAAGATCATTTTTTAGAGTTATTGGATAAATACATCAGTTAACAAAGACGGTGACTGAGACCATTGTTGATGACTACAAGTATCCTAAGCCTAGGAACAAAAATCGTAGGCCTAGCCTGGGAACAAAAATCGTAGGCCTAGAAGAGTTGTTCCCAGGCCTAACAGACTTTTCCTACGCACAAAATACATCATAAACATTCCTAACAAAATTCAGGAGCACAAAACATTCTCAGCCAAAACACAGGATTCCGAAGTTGTTCAACTCTAGGGGGAATTATAGACTTGTCCATTGGTGTAAATGTCACATGCAATGGCTTTACGGAAGTTTTTGGTATTCTTTTGTCCAAAAATTAATTTCCATGGAGTTGGTACTCCAGCCATAATCAATTCGGCATGCTTCATTACAAAGGCACCACAACTGCTTCTGTTAAATGAGATATGTCAAACATAAGTATCTTTAGGAAATTAAATAAAGTGCATAAACCATAAGGCTTAGGAAGTCAAACATACCCATCATCTTGTTGTGGAATGACATCACTATGCTGAGATTCAACTGTGAATGGGGTGGCATGTGGCTCCATCTTCATTTTTTCGTAGTAACCGGCATGCTTCAAAATAGATGGCAATAGGTACAACAGCCCACTAATGTCCTTTAGATGATTACTAAATCTGCTCCTCCGTTCATTCAACAAGTCAAATAATAGTACTTTTCCTTCCTTCAAAATTACATGGCATAACACCCAATTGTTGGGAACGTGGCACGGAATGATCACCTGTAAATACAATAGATTAGGCCCATGGTGGAAATATATAATGACAACGCAACGTCATTTCCAGCAACTTACTGAATCTAGTTGCCACCAAGGTTGAGGGTACAGAAGGTCATGCCCTGTAACATGTCTGAGGATGTCTGGACTTGGTTGGTAATTTAAATGAACGAATTCTGGGTAGTCTTCCCAGACATTCACAGATTTAGGAGAAGGATCACTGATCTTCTTGCCCCTTTTTTTGCCCTTTTTTTTCTGCTGCGGAGAAGGAGGAGAACTAGTTTCTTCCTGTTCAGTTCTTCCCTGCTCATCCTTCTCAAATTGTGCTATCTCCCTCAACTTGTCCAGCAATTGCATTTCAATTGACCACTTAATGTTTAAGATAGTTTGTCATATAAAAAAAATACATTCATTAAGATAATTATATATCAAACAATCATAGGCTCAAAATTAAATGCATTACAACGCATTGTTAGAAACATGCATAAACACATTTTCATATACCATATCATATAATAAGGGTGATACTTACGAAGAAAGATATGGTAACCAATCCAATATTCTACATGTTGTTAAGTTCACTGCTCGATCGCCTCCTCCATAGGATATCAAAGTAACTATGAATGTGCTGTGTATATTGAAGATGTACGTTACGAAATAAGTAACATAAAGCCTTAATAAACAGGAAGAAATAGATAGTTAATTATGTTACCAAATCTAATATCCACTTTTCGACGTTGATCAGGTCTTGAAAATGTTGACGTGTCATGGGAATCGTTTGACCCGTATAATAACTATTACCAAATGAATATAGTACATTAGCACAATTATTCAAAAATGAAGACATAAACACAATCATGGCAATATAACAGAATACAACAATGGAAAATTACCAAACTAGGTCGTCCTTCTTCAAAAAAGCAGTGAAGTCAACTGAGTCTACATCTTCTAAGATGTGATGTGATTTCTTTGTCTTTTTGGGCATCAGATCTGTGTACGGGTCAACTAGATACCTTGAACACGTTCGAGCCCTCTGTTTCTCGAAGTCTTTATACTCAACATTATGGTCAGCCTCTGTAAGTTCTACAACACTACCGGGGAGGTACTGGCTAATAAAACACACAGACGGGGATGAATAGTCTTCCAAGTCAAGGATAGATTTTTCCACCGAGTCCTACATAAAATTAAATATGTAGTAAAGTAGAAACCATATACATAACATAAACACTAAGAACATGAACACTATGAAAGACTACTAATTCTTGATCCGATTTAATTTTATGCTGTTTAATTGGGAATAGTGAAGTGGTTGTTTTGTTGTTCTTGATGATAGATATCAACGGGTATATAAATGTACCTGCTGTAGGATGCGAATTTGATAAGTGTATAATGGGTATTTAGGTTTTTTTTTTTTGAGTATATATTTTTTGTAATTATTATTTTCTGTCATTTATGCAAAACTGATTTGCTATGAAAGTTCTAATGCATTCTGATTTGAAATACTGTATTTTTTCCAGGCTTGTAGTTCATTAGAGCCGAACTATGTACAACCAATTACTTTTATTGTGGTACAGAAAAGGCATCATACACGCTTATTCCCTTCAGATTGTAATATGACTGACAGGAGTGGCAATATTCAGCCAGGTTTGAGTTTTGCTTCTGTGCAGAAATCAACTATTAAAAGACTACTAAACCAACTATTTATAGAATGCACCTCGATTATAGTAGCCCCAACAACCTTATCGACCTCCACAATAGCAATAGCCTCTTTCTCAGCACCAATAACACCAGCAACCTCACCTTGTTCTTCAAAACCGTCACCATCACCTTCACCCTTACCACCAAAATCCTCCTCACCAACATCCTTATCAGCAGCAGCCTTACGACCAGCATCCTCCTCCATAGCATCCTCCTCAACAGCAGCCTCATCACCGGCACCCTTACCACCAACATCCTCCTCCATAAGATCCTCATCAACAGCAGCCTTATCATCAGCACCTTTACCACCAACATCCTCCTCATCAGCAGCCTTATCACCAGCACCCTTACCACTAACATTCTCCTTCATAGAATCTTTATCACCAGGATCCTTACGACCAACATCCTCCTCCATAGGATCCTTATCACCAACAGCCTCATCATCTTGCTCAGCACCATACTAAACATCAACATGAATGAATTAGTGGAATTTATTAAGGACAAAACTATTATATATAAATAATAATATATTTTCAACAACTTTATATCTAACCTTCATTTGCTTCCTAATCTTTGCAAATTCATTTGTACAAAAGGTAATGATACGTTTCTCACTATCAAGCATAGCAACATATAGTTGTGGGATTGTGGAAGACACCTGAATTTTACCTGAATTTTGCAATAATTAAAACGTTGCATACAATCATAACATACTAAAAGTCTAAAACTAATTACTGTACATGGAATCATACCTTAGAATCTACATTGGAGAACAGACGCTTTTTAGAAGAGGGGAAATAATCTTTGAAAGATGTATTGCTATTTCTCCCCACAGAGGCTCCTATCTCCTTCAGAATAGAAGCGCCAATACCATCACTGTCATTGCTTGTCTGATAATCATTAACTTCATCATCATTACCAAAAGCTTCTTCCACTTTAGTTGGACTTATTACAATAGCCAATTTCTCCCTCTTCTTTTCAGGTAGTGGTTCACAAACGTATTTCAACTTCAATGATTTGAAGTAATCTGTACCCTTTTCATAAGTTTCAACTTCCCAATGAAATACAGACATCTACATATAAGGAACAAACAATTGTTAGTGAATTCCAACAAATAATTAACTAACTAAAAACAAAATGGTCATTATGTACACACCGATAATGTGAATCTTGATTCAATATCTAAAATCCTTGCACTAAATTCCCATCTAGTTTACTGTGGATACCCCGTACCAACACGCTTTCCAACGGTATTTTCAAAACAAGTTATGCTCTCCATGGCCCATATCTATACAATTTAAACTAATTAATATCAATCAATGTTTTTCAATCCAAAAAAGTATGAAACGAGAAACACTAAAACAAAGTTTGATAACATGCTTAATTTTTCTAAAACTTACCTGAAGTACTAGAGGGAACTCGGTCAAATTGTAGGTATAATACTTTGATTTCTTTGTGTTCTCTACCTCAGCCTGCAGCTGCTTCCCTTTGTATTTATCTTTCCCTTTGCCTTTCCCTTTCCCTTTCACTTCTTCTTCTATTGACTTCTTCTTCCCCTTCTTGGTCTTTTTTTTCTTATCTTCTTGTTCTTCTTGTTCTTCTACTGACTTCTTCTTCCCCTTCTTGGTCTTTTTTTTCTTATCTTCTTCTACTTCTTCTTCTTCTAAGTCTGTATTCTTATTCTTTTGCACCTTCCGATTCTTATCTTCCTTCTTTGATTGACCTCTCAGTTGGGTGAGCCGTTTATCCAGTACACCCTTCAAAAAATATAGTGTAAACCTAAAGATGTAAGCACCCCATGGAAAATTTTTGAATTCTTCTTCCTTTTCAACCAATGAAAACAGCCACCCCGAGATGGCTGTAGTCCGACCATCATCCGTGCCAAAGAATTGGCTCACCATATATATATTGATCATCTTGTACGCATCTTCACTTTGTTTGGACGTCATTTTCCTCAAAATGGCGTACAATATCTCCGCAGTCGGCTTTTTTCCTTTGAAGATTCTTCTAAGCATCGAATCCTCTTTTACTTCGCTGTTATTAGCAAAACCTTTGGGCAGCTGTCCCATATTCAAGCCGTTGCATATACAAAATTCTTCTTGGCCAAAACAGGCTTGAGAATTCCCCAAACCAAACCACATCTCATCTTCTCTTTGTCCTTTGGGGTGAATGATCTCCCTTTTCAATATATTATGGATAAGCTGCCCATAAAGTGTCAACGGTTCTTTCAAGTCCAAGTATATACTGAAAGGGCCCTGTTTGAATTTTTCCTCCAACCCAAATTTCTGGAGGACGAATTTCAACTCTGTAATGAAAAATGGATGACTTCCACTGTTTACTCTCACGGGAACCCAAGTCTCATGGTCTGGGAACCGCCACAAACCCGCATTCGAATTTCTTGGCATCTAAACAATGAAAACAAAAATATAACATCAGTCCCAAGTCCCAAGTCCCAAGCTTATGAAAACAAGTCCTAGGCTCACAATTAAGCATGTATCTTCAGTCTCAGGCTCAACATCACTACCAGGCTTAAAAAAAAATTCAAATAATACACAGAAAACATCAGTTTTAGGCTCAAAATAATACATACATGAATCATCGATCCATCGGCCCTAGGTTTATGAAAATAACTCATATGCCCAACATATACATTCACCAACATTAAACCTAGGCTCTCTAAGTGCAAAATAAATCAATTTCAGTCTCAGGCTTATGAAAACAAGTCATAGGCTCACAATTAAGCATGTATCTTCAGTCTCAAGCTCAACATCACTACTAGGCTTACAAAAAAAAAAAAAAAAAAAAAATTCAAATAATGCACAGAAAACATCAGTCTTAGGCTCAAAATAATATATACATGCATCATCGATCCATCGGCCCTAGGTTTATGAAAATAACTCATATGCCCAACATATACATTCACCACCATTAAACCTAGGCTCTCTAAGTGCAAAATAAGTCAATTTCAGTCTCAGACTTATGAAAGCAAGTCCTAGTCATGTATCTTCAGTCTCAGGCTCAACATCACTACCATGCTTACAAAAAAAATTAAAATAATACATAGAAAACATCAATTTTAGGCACAAAATAATACATACATGCATCATCCATCCATCCGCCCTAAGTTTATGAAAATAACTGATATGCTCAACATATACATTCACCATTAAACCTATGCTCTATAAGTGCAAAATAAGTCATTTTCAGTCTCAGGCTTATGAAAACAAGTCCTAGGATCAAAATTATACATGTATCATCAGTCCCACCATCAACATCATTACTAGGATTATGGAAATCATTCAACATCAACATCAGTCTAAAAATACACATTCAACATCACTGTAGTTTATAGCCTCATAGGCTCAAAATACACATTTAACATTAGTCTTAGGATTAAAATAATACATGCATCATCCATCCATCGACCCTAGGCTTTTAATAATCATTTCTAGGCTCAACATATACACTACATGCAAAATAAGTCATCCTTAACTCTGCAAACGTTTCTTCCCTCCAAAAAAAAAACAACATTGATTTCCAGTCTAGTTTACATCAATCATCAATAACAAGCTTGCCCTTCAAACATAAGACACACCCTCCACCCCAATACACATACAAACACTTTAAACAAAACACAAACACCAAGAACAATCTACCAACACAAACAAAAAACTCAAATTTTAACAACATTCCCAAATAAAAAAGTAGTTTGAATAAATTATTACCTTCAAATTGTCTCACTCTCTTTGTGTTTGGACTAGGGTTTGGGTGCTTGGTTCAATGACAATGGCGATGAGGACGAGGACGACGACGACCAAGACTCTCCTTCCTCTGCGTCACTGTATTTCTGGGTTTGCGAACAACCATTGACTTCCTTTTTTGTCGATATCCACACAGAGCAAACCAGCAACGATGCAATGACTCCCTCTTTCTCTCTCTATTTCTAGGTTTCGGTTTGCGATTTGCAGAAAGACAGCAAGAACGATGACAGGTTGTTACTCTAATTTTGAATCCTGATGTGGGTTTTCTTAATTTTGAATCGTTATGGTAACTGTGGGTTTTGTGGGAAATTAGATTGGGGAGGGTAGTTTAGTAAAACATGCAAGTTTTATTGAATAAACTATTTAACAAGGGTATTTAGGGAATTTCCTGTGATTGGTCTTTACTTTAAGGGTATTTAGGGAATTTCCTGTGATTCCAGTTTAAGGGTATTGTTATAAATTGGATTCTTAATGGGCTTTATATGCACTTGTTTTCCCAATGGGCTATTTCGTTGAAAGTGGATATTGGGATAGGCCATTTTTGCTAATATCCTCTTATTTTTACAGATGATACAAATTAATAAATTAGGGTTTATGTTAGGTAGATGAATGAGTGGTAAGTAACTTTTTTTTTTTTTTTTTTTTTTTGAGTTAGGTAGTTGTTTCTTTTTAAGTAATTTTAGATATAGACATTTTGGTCATTTTTTTTTTTAATCAAAATATGGGTGCAGGAAGAAAATTTTTGGGTGGCAATAGAACCACAAAAAAAGACCGGAGGAAATAATACTTCGGGTAGGCTTGGCCCGAAGTATTCATGCTTCAGGTTGGCCCTTCCTGAAGCATTATATGTTTTGGGTAGGCTTGACTCGAAGCATTACATGCTTCAAGAATGCATGTATGGGTAGGGGTGGATTGATAACCCGAAACCCTTGTATTGGGAATCATCTCCCAATTCATCCAAGTTTCTCAAAAGATCACAAAACTTCCTTAATTATATCCCTAAATCTAGGGGTGTATAGGATCCAATCCAATCCAATACGATAGATTGGATTAGATCGGATCCAGAGAGGTTATTGGATCAGATTGGATTCTAAATTCTAAAATCCATTGGATTGGATCGGATCGGATTTTGGATTTCTGTTTGGAAATCCGTTGAATCCGCCAATCTGCCTAAAATATTAGGCCTTATTTTTATATGGGACAATTTATTTTATCCACTACTTTCTAATGTAAATGCCCAACCAAAATACAATTTTTAATGATACTATTTTGAGTTTTTCTTTCTCAATTTCTCTATAGCTAACAATCCACCATCTTCTTTTCTTCTATTATTCTTCATCAACATCACGGCTTATTAAGTTTACATTTGGAGCTGATGTATAATGTTTATAAACTTTTTGAATTATATAAATTTTACAATTTATGTCATGTATTTTTTTAATTTTAATTTTATTTGAGTTAATTAGTAATGTTTGAATAATTTATTTGATTTTATTTATTTAAGATTATAACTTTAATATATTATGAATGACTTTATATTAATTCGATCCATCGGATCATATCGGATCGGATTAAAGTATTTTATAATCGGATCGGATCAGATCAAATAGTAATTGGATCGGATCAGATCGGATCTTGGATCATGGTAAATCCATTAGATCCGATCCGCCGCACACCCCTACCTAAATCAAATCATTCTAACCCTAAAATTGAAAACTCATTAATCAATTTCAACAATTATGCTCAAAGCCATATATCTAAATGTTAAGTGGTTCTTTCAAAAGGGTTACCTTATTTTAACATAAAGTAATGACTTCTATGAAATCCATCGATTTGAATGAATTTTAATCTGATTTTTTTTAATGGATGATAAGTTAAATGAAATCTATTTGTAAACAAAATTTGAAACTTTTCAAGCACTATAGCTAAGGGGTTGTCCGATAGGTGGGTTTTAGACTGTTTTCGTTTTTTTTTTTTTTTTTTTTCGAAAATGATTTCGAATTCGTGTTCATTAATAGTTTTTCATTTTATTTTCAAAAAACAAAACCAATTTTAAAATTGAAAAAAATATGGAAAACACGCTAAACATGTTTTCCATGTTTTTCATTTTGTTTTTCTTTTAGTTTTTTTATTTGAAAAAAAATTCACAAGGTATTTTTTATTTCTTCATCTATGCCTCTTTCTCTTTCTTCTCTTCTTCTCTTCTTCTCTTGCTTCTTTTCTCTTCCTCTTCTCCATCGTTAGAGCCGCCGATCTGTTCCTCCAAGGGGCAGATCGATGGCTCCCTACATTTAAAATTTTTTTTTTTTTTCATTTTTCAATTTTCTTTTCTTTTTGAAATAGTTTAATTATTTTTCATTTAATTTATATTTAATAAAAAAATTAATGTTTAATATTTTAAATTCTTTCTTTGCGTATAACTTTTATTTAATTTTTTTTTTTTGACTTAGTTGATAATTATTTGGGATGAATTATTGTCAACTTTTGATATTTTTTGGTCAACCTACCATATGTGTTTTTAGCATTTTTATTTTCATAATACTATTTTCCGCAAATGACACTTGAAGCGTTTTCGGATTTCGAAACTGAAACCTAAGGGCGCGTTTGGTATCGTTTTTAAAATGGTGTTTTTGAATTTTTTTTTTAAAAAAAATGAAAATCATGCTTTAAAAATGATGTTTTTAAAAATGTAATGTGTTAGGTAGTGTTTTTTAAAAGTTTTTTTTTTTTTTTTTTTAAAAAAAAGAAAACGATGTAAAAGTGTTTGGTTGTTGTTTTTAAAATGGATAAAGTAGTTGTTTGGTGAGAAAAATTGATTTGTTTTGAAAGTGATGAAAAACAATAAAAAGTTGTTTTTAACTTTTTAGTTATACATTTCAAAAAGTTATTTTTTGTTTTCAAAAACAGTTTTGTAAAATGAGTAAACAAACAACATTAAAGTTTTTTTTTAAACAAAAAAAACAGAAAACCATTTTAAAAAAATGATTCCAAACAGCACCTAAAACACTGTTTTCATTTTCATTTTTCTTTTAGAAAAAAAGTAAATGAAAAATGCTTACAGGATGTTCCCTAATTGTTTTCATTTTTCCTATTTTTCGTCCTTTTTCCGATACTTCACATTTAATAAAATCGGGAAAAAATAGTTGTAATGCTTGAAAAAATTTCAAATTTTGTTTACAACTAGATTTCATTAAATTTATCATCCGTAAAAAAATTAGATCAAAATTAATTCAAATTGAAGAATTTCATGGAGGCCTGTACTTTATGTTAAAATAAGAGATCCATTATGATGAGTTAGTTTCTCATAAGAAATCCCTTACTTTAATATAAATAAGGGATCCATTACGAGGAGTGAGTCTCTCATAAGGTATCTTTTATTTTAATTTTGGTAAATACTTTTTTGAAATCATATCGATTTTTATGAATTTTGATCTAAAATTTATGGTGGATAATAAGTTCACAATGTTGGAGGCTCTCTAAATATTTTTTGATAATCCCCAACCCCAATATATATATATATATATATTCGAAATCTGATTGAACCTTTACCCAATCCATTTTAAAATTTTGAAAATGTTTTAATAAAAAAAATTATTTAAAAAAATATTAACAAAACTAACTATTTGAAAAAGCAATAACTTGTTTTTATTTTTTGTTCAAATTTTTTATTTTCAATAAATATAATTCAAAATTTTATTTATGTTATAGTTTAATTAATAAAAAAATTGAAAAGAATACTAAAAATTATGAAATACTATACATATAAAAAAATGATTTTAGTTAAAAAAAAAATGACAATGTGTTTTTTTTTTTTTTTAAATACTAATTCCAAAAAATTGATATTTGTAGGTTATAAATGGAAAAAGTAAATTATTCAATATATTAAAGAATCTTAATTCTATTAAGATTTCTTTTTTAGAGTTCTATTAGTAAATAAAAGATGGGTCAATAGAGAGTAGTTTAGTATATGGACAAGCTTGACTTTAGATAAATGACTCTTAAATATAAGGGGATAGATAATAAGATAAATACCATCAAAGGAAGGAAAGAGGAAAGAGGAAAGAGGAAAAAAAAAGATAAAAAAAAGATAAAAAAAAGGTCCCCCACTAAGCTATTCTGTGTTTTCTTATACGTTGACTGACTTTTTGAGTGAACTGATAATGCTTTACACCAGAAACAGTTTACTCTACTTTTTTCAGTTTCACCCAAGATTCCAGGCAGGAGAGAAGAGAAACTAAAAAGCACCTTTGGCAGGTTTGTTCTAAACTTGATTTTGCTTCAATGTGTTTAGATTTATGTTGTAATGCATTATTATTTTACTTTAATTACTACATGCTATGATTTAATTTTGTAATGGGTGGTCTGGAAAAAAAAAAGCAGCTGATTTTGGTGATTTTATCATGAACGAAGTTGACTCAGCTTAAAGCAAAGGGTGATGATCTATAAACTGCTCTCTTCAGTTTAGTTTAACTTTGACTTGATAACATACTCATACCTTTTTGCTACAAAGATTGTGCTTACATGTAGTAGAGTATGAGATTTTGTATAGATTTATATTTATATTTATATCAATAAATGAGAGTTGAAACAATCTTGTCCAGATCTGAATCTCTAATTGCTTGAAGCTTCTTTTTAGATGAGGTGGTGGAATATCTCTTTGTTTGATTGTTTCACTTAAAAGTTCATGAGTTGATCATACTTTGAATTGACCAGAAGTAAAAAATATTGACATTCTGCATCTACCCAGAAACTTTTGGTACTTCTTAAGAGGCATATGACTGTAATTTTTCTGAAGCAAAAAGATCAAAAGAAAGAAAATTGCATTTACACTTTATTTATGAATGGCACTGAAAGATTGTTAACCTTGAGAAGTAGATAAAATATGAATGACAATACTTTCTACTGAATATGGTGATCAGTATGTTATAATTTCCTACCAATACAAGTAATTGGTGGCACCTTTTTATTCTGATTTTTAATTAGGCAATTTTTTATGTATTTATTTATTTTTTATTTTTTATTTTTCAAAAAATAGTATTCATTTTTCAAGGAATATTTGCAGAATGACAGCAATAATTGAACCAGCAATCGCGCAAGCAGCTGGTTCACTAGTTGGGCCGGCAATAGATTCTGGTAAAGGCATATTCAATTGTTTGAAGCGCAAATATGGTTACGTGAGAAATATGAGCAAGAACTTTGCCAATCTTGAAAAGGAAGAAAAACGTTTGATTAGTGAAGAGGAAGATGTAATGACAAAACTGGAAAGGAAAAGATTGACAATGCAGCAGACAAACAGATGTAAAACCTGGCTCGATGAGGTGGGAAAACTGAAAGGAGAGATAAACGATCTGAAGACCGAGTACAATAGTATCCACAAATCCTTTTGTGGCTTATGCCCACTTCCTGGTTTGATGAAGCTTGGTAAAAAGATCTTGGAAAAGACTGCGGATGTAGTTTCTCTGAAGGATCAAATTGGGAGCATAACCATAATGTTTGATAAGGCACCAGCTGCAGTGATTAAGAAGCATACCAAAGTGATCCCGTCGCTTTATAAGCAGGTAGAAATGATACAAGAGTATCTAAGAAATGTAGAATTGAAAAGAATCTGCATATGGGGACCACCGGGAGTTGGGAAAACTACAATAATGGCAAACCTGCATAATGCAGTTGGTGAATCTCATGAATTTGACATTATCTTTTGGGTGGATCTCATGAATACTAACAGAAATGTAGAAGAAATACAAGAAGTACTTCTGAAGCGTTTAGGTTTAGATCTAAAAGCGGAGGAACACAGCAATGACCAAAGAGCAGACATGATATCTGAAGAGCTGAAGAATAAGAAATATGTATTGTTTCTTGATGAAGTTTCTTCAGAGATTAATTTGGAAGGAGTTGGAATTCGTGAACACCACAGTGATGGAAAGGTGGTCTTTTCATGCAGGTACAGATATATCTGCAGCCAAGCTGACGAGCACATCAATGTTCAGAGATTGTCAGATGAGGATGCTCATAAGTTGTTTCAGGAAACAGTCGATCTAGATTTGAAGAATTATAGAGATATCAAACCTGTGGCGAGACAAATTGTTAATGAGTGCGGGGGTATGCCACACTTGATTAAGTTAATAGGAAAAAGTTTGAAAAAAGTGGAAGTTCCTGCAATATGGCGGAACACATTGTCTCAATTAAGATCACCAAGTAAGGAAACAAAGCAAGAACTGGAAGAAGTATACAAGTTCTTTAAACTTGTATGTGACAAGTTAGCCTCAAATAAGCAGTCTTGCTTAATATCCTGGGCAATATTCCCAGCTGGGTATGAACTTCACCGAGATTACATTATTGAGTGCTGGAAAGCAGAACAGTGTTTCACACAGTCGATTAAGCTCGGGATGGCTCGTGACGAAGGTCATACTATATTAAATGAATTTGTTGATCAATCTCTACTGGAAAATGGACGAAAGGTCGCACACTATAAGATGTTTGAGCATTTTCAACGAGTAGCATTAAGAATCGCCAACCAGGATGAGAACAGTTACAGAATTTTGGTAAAAGAGAGAGAGACGATCAGAGAAGAAGAATGGGAACTTGCAAACAGAATCTCATTGGCTCGGTTGCGCTTATCCACTCTGCCAGAAAGGCCTAACGGTGATAAAATCTTAACATTGTTACTTCAAGAAAGTAGCTTGGTGGAATTCCCAAAATCATTCTTCGTGCATATGTTCAATCTCCGACTTCTTGACTTGCATGATACAAAAATCAAGCTGCTTCCTTCGTCTATCTCTAACTTAAAAAAGCTCACAGTGCTATTCCTAAATAATTGTAGGGAATTAATGCAGCTCCCCGCTGAGGTTGGAGATCTCTGTAGGCTTGAAGTCCTTGATATACGTCATACTGGAATTCATGCTTTGCCTGCTGAAATTGGACAATTGACACATCTTAAATGTTTGAGAGTTTCATTTGTTGAACATGTTGGGAATCATAACCAAGTGGAAGCAAGACCGAGGGACATAATTTCCTCCAACATAATTGCAAGACTTGAGTCACTAGAAGAATTGAGCATTGATTTGAGCCCCAACAATGGAAAATGGAATGAAACTCTAAGAGGTATTGCTGTTGAAGTTGCTTCATTGGAAAACTTGACCTGTCTCTGTTTCAACTTTCCTGAGGTGGACTGTTTTCAGACTTTCATCGACACAAGCAAATCGTTGAATGGAAACAACAAGCTGTTGGAAGACAATAACTTGAGATCATTCAGCATCCTCATTGGTCATCACCAAAAAAGCGACCCTTGTAATGAATTTGATATCTCTGGATGCTCGGCTGAGAAACATCTAAGATTTTCTGCAGGTGATGGATTTCCTGATGCAATATTAAAGATGTTAGAGGAGGCTTGTGCTTTCGAGCTCATTGGTCACCGTACTGCTGCCAACTTATCAGACTTTGGTGCTGATAAATTAGGAGGGCTTGAAGCTTGTATAATTGAAGAATGCAATGAAATGATAAGCATCATCGATGGAAACCATACAGGAGATGCTGCATTTCAAAGATTGAAGAAACTACACATAAACAATCTCCCAAATTTGGTGCATATCTGGAAAGGTTCTATACAAGCTGGAAGCTTCCCCGTGCTCACAATTTTGACCCTAAAAGGATGCCACAGCTTGAAAACGCTCTTCTCGCACGAGATTGTCTAACAACTTAAACAGCTGCAGCATCTGCAAGTTGAAGACTGTAAAGAGATCGAAAAGATTATTGAGGATGGAAGTGTAGTTGAACCCGAAGTACTTCCCAAATTGAAGAAGTTGCAGCTCTGTTCTTTGCCAAGATTGTGTAACATTTGCCATAATTTGTCATTGGAATGGCCCTCCTTGGAGACAACAATAATCAAGACATGTGAGGAGCTGAAAAATTTCCCTTCAACGTTTGAAAAAGCAGCCAGATTGGGAGTCATCAGGTGCACTCAAGATTGGTGGAACCAATTAGTTTGGCCAAATGACAATGTTAAAATCCGTTTTCAGAGCTTTCAACAATTAATAGTAATATGAGGGAACCCAAATGCACTAAATAAAGCAGTTGTTATTTCATGTATGAAATAAGATGCTGAAGCAACCGGTAGTTTAAGTCTTAATTGATTGAATGAATTTATTGATGGCTTATATTGTATTGTATTAAAGCATGTCTGGTGCATCATGCTGTATTATATTGTATTATGATGGACTGTGTATTGTATTGTACTGAATTAGGTTGGACCGGATTGAATTGTATTATACGTATTAGTACAACCATTTGTTTGGTTAAATGTTGTATTAGCTTGTATTAATTTACATGAAGATTGTTGTATATGAGTATTGCATTGTATTACACTAAAAATTAGCAAAGTTTTTAAAACAAAAATAAATTAAAAAATGTATTTTTTGTACTCAGATTTTCAAAATAATAATATAATAATTAATAAACTAAATAATATATAAAAACATTATTCATGATTTAGTATATTTATTTATTTATTTATTCATTTTTTTTTTTTTGTGTGTGTGTGTGTGTGTTGTCATTAGAGTTTTAAGAAACAAAAGTTGTTATTATAAAGAGAATTTTGATTTGAAAATAATAATAATAATATGAATTTAAAACAGCTGTCCAAAAATGGTGTCTCAATTTATATATAACCAACCAAATTTGGATATGTGTTTACATTTATGGAAAAAGTTGAAAAATAATAATTAAATGTAGACACATGTCCTAATTTGGTTGGTTAGATATAAATTGAGACACCATTTTTCTGATAGCTGACTTGAGTCCTAATAATATCATAATATAGCCTAAACCCACCTGATGGCTTTGTATTATACTAATATATAATACAGCCACTCGTCATTGCTGTATTAGAGATACTATTAGTATTAATTAATGCAATACCAAGTTGCTTGGTATTGCTCCTCAAACAATAGAGCTGCATTACTTTATGCATTGGGAAAGTATCATTTTACCACCTGACGTTTGTCCTATTGTTAAGACGAGGATAGGGTTTAGCCATATTGACCGTTTCCCCCCCTAAAATCAAAGAAACATTAAAAATGCCCCATCTATTACCTTTTCCATCCATTTGAGTTGTTGACTGTTAAATGGGAAGGGCATTAACGTCAATGACCATTCGAAATTCTGAAGAAGATAATCTACAATTAAAATAAAAAACAATTAAAAAAAAAAGATGGATCTCCACCGTCCATCACAGTGGAGATATCTTTATTTATTTATTTATTTAAATTTAATAATAATAATAATAATAATAATAATAAAAATCTTTATTCAATATTATATATATATTTATTACCTCACAAAAAAAGATTTATTAAAAAAAGAAATTAATGATAAAAAAAAAAATTACAATTTCTTCAACCTAAATTCATCTCTTCCAAATCACACCAAATCCAACACATTAATCATCTAAGGTTTCAACAGAGAAATAGCTCAAAATTCTTACTTTTTATGCATCAAAACAAGCCCTTTACAAGTACATAAAATTTTTATAGAACAAAAGTTTGAGAGACAACAACATGATCAACTATTAGAGACAACCTTTGAAACATTGAACAAATAAATTCACAAGAACATGCACAGAAAACCTTAACGTCGCCGACCCAAAAGTCCTCCACACGCCTACTCGCCTCCTTCACGTGCCACCAACGGCAATCTCCGGCCACCACATGTGACTGCCGACAACCACACCACCAAAATCGGAAACCCTTGGCCGTCAACTTTCCCTTCATCACCGACCTATAGGTCTTCCTCTATCATTGTAGATCTAGACTACAACAACCAGCAATCGCCTCCCATTGCAGCACTGAACATTGGCGATTAATGCCTCACTAACCAACTTCATGACACTTAGAAAACACCAACGACCAACACCCACGAGAGATTCC
This sequence comes from Acer campestre, assembly GCA_954870605.1. NCBI lineage: Eukaryota > Viridiplantae > Streptophyta > Magnoliopsida > Sapindales > Sapindaceae > Acer > Acer campestre. The sequence goes on along the minus strand of OX940800.1, from coordinate 17,704,460 downwards.
AGAAGAGAGAGATGGGTGGTTCGATTTAAGAGAGAGAGAGAGAGAGAGAGAGAGAGAGAGAGAATGGAGATTAGGGTTTTGTGCTTGGTGTGTTTGGTGAAGATGAATAAGATCTGGAGATCCATTATCCATATCCTATTTTTTTATTTTTTTATTTTTTATTTTTATTTTTTTAATTTTTATATTATTAAATTTAAATAACAATTAAAAAAATTTCTCCACCGTCCATCTTTGAGATGGACGGTGGAGATCCATCATTTTTATTTTTTTGTTTTCTGTTTTTTTAAATATTTTTTTATTTAATGAATATTTTAAGGGTAAAATGGTAATTATATGGAGAAAACTGAAGGATAAAACGGTCATTTGCTTCAATTTTAACGGTCAAAGGGGCAAATAATACATTTAATGGATGGAAAAGGTACCAGAAGGGGCATATAATACATTCTTTCCATTTGAGGGGGGAGACCGGCCAATATAGCCAAACCATGTCCTCGTCTTAACAATAGGGCTAAGGTCGGGGGGAAATGATACTTTCCCTAATGCATTTTAAGTTTTAACTCTCCAATACAATAAAATACGGAGAAACAAACACATCCTAAGAATTTAAAATGTATTAGAATAATATAATATAATGTTTGGCGTGTTTTGGACTATTAATTGCATTGTATTAATATATTTTAATTGGTTTAATACAATGGATGTTGTATTAATTAATACAAAAAGTAGAGGTTGTATTAACTAATACAAATGTGAAGAGAAATAATAAGCAATCAATAAATTTATTCAATCAATTAATACTTAATTGATTGAATAAATTTATTGATTGCTTATATTGTATTGTATTAAAGTATGTCTGGTGCATCATATTATATTGTATTGTATTAGGATGGACTGTGTATTGTATTGTACTGAATTAGGTTGGACCGGATTGAATTGTATTAAATTGTATTATATTAGTCCAACCATGCGTTTGGTTAAATGTTGTATTAGCTTGTATTAATTTACATGGTGATTGTTGTACATGAGTATTGCATTGTATTACACTTTTACATATAAAAAAAATAACAAATTTTTTTTTAAACAAAAATAAATTAAGAAATTTATTTTTTGTACTCAGATTTTCAAAATAATAATTAATAAACTAAATAATATATAAAAACATTATTCATGATTTAATATATTCATTTTCATTTTCATTTTTTTTTTTTTTTTGTGTTGTGATTAGAGTTTTAAGAAACAAAAGTTGTTATTATAAAGAGAATTTTGATTTGAAAATAATAATAATATGGACTCAAATCAGCTATCAAAAAATAGTGTCCCAATTTGTGTCTAACCAACCAAATTGGGACATGTGTCTACATTTAAGGAAGGAGTTGAAAAAGAATAATTAAATGTAGACACATGTCCCAATTTGGTTGGTTAGACACAAATTGAGACACCATTTTCTAACAGCTGATTTGAGTCATAATAATATCATAATACAACCGAAACCCACCTAATGGCTTTGTATCATACTAATATATAATACAGCCACTTGTCGTCGCTGTATTAGAGATACTATTAGTATTAATTAATGCAATACCAAGTTGCTCCTCAAACAAAAGAGTTACATTACTTAATGCATTAAGGGCTCGTTTGACACACCGTATTGGATTGCATTATATTGTATTGAACTGTATTATCATTAATACAAACCTGTGTTTAGTAATACACTGTATTATATCGTATTAGGTTATTCCTATGTAACTTTATTGCATTTTATTATATTATAAAAATATAATATTTTTTTAAAAATACTTAATAATTGATTTTAAATATCCTTACCATGAATAAGTCAATAAATATTTTTATATAAAAAATCAATAAATATTTATTTTAATTGAAACAAAAAATTTAAATAAAACTTTCCTATGTATTTTGAAATTATTAAAAAAAATATATATTAATAACATAACAAATATTTTATCAATATTCCATATTCATTGAAAAAAAGAAAGAAAATGTTTTTTCTAATACAATACAACCTAATACCACTAAATATAATGTATTAGTTAATACAGTGCTTGCTGCATAGGACATTTTAATTACCTAATACAATACAATATGGCCAAACAAACGAGACCAAAACTCTCTAATATAATCCAATGTGGAGAAACAAACACATCCCAAGAATTTAAAATATATTAGAATAATATAATATAATGCTTGACGTGTTTTGGACTATTCATTGTATTGTATTAATATATTTTAATTGATTTAATACAATGGATGTTGTATTAGTTAATACAAAGAGTAGAGGTTGTATTAACTAATACAAATGTGAAGAGAAATAATAATAATAATAGTGATACCACTGCACTAAAAACACTTATTCACCTTGTAATATCTCAGGTTCGAGTCATCTTCATTGGAAGTGGTATATCAAAATAATAACAATAATATTGAAATATATTGTAATAATAATAATGATTTTAAATATAATACAAAAATAATATAATTTTATTTCAATATTTAATTTAAAATAAAAGAGTTAGACTGTTATTTCATCTAATAGAGAAAATATTGAAGAGAAGAGTTTTAAACACATGGAAAATACTACTCCTACATCTTTAGCCCCTGTTCGTCTCTCTTCCTCTATTTCTCTCCCTCCCACTATTAGAAGAACCCAGTCAGCAAAAATACAAAACCTTGTAGAATATGCACACATCCCAGATTCCGCTCAAATTAATGAAACTTCTATCCCTCTGTTGAATCCCTATACCATCTTTAAAAGATCTAAATCTCTTGCCAGACACGTCACCCATCTTATCCGACACAGATCTCCTCCAGTCAAAGAATACATCCAGTCAACAGCTCTTGACAACTGCCTCATCCCAGCTCCACCTGTTGAACAATATGCTGATCTTGAAATTGGTCAACCATTGATTGACTAATGGATCAAAGAAGGTTACTCACACCTTCACTTTGGTGCAGTTCTTATCATCCTTACCTTGCATGGAAGGAAAGGAATACCAGTTACTGCAAGAGTTGCTCTGCTTAACACTATTTATAAGCAATATGAGCAAACAGTTATTGGTACTTGTCTCTTAACACTTCATGCTGGTAGTATATCATTTACATACTACCCCAATTTCAATATCCCTTTAAGGGATGCCAACCTCCACAACTGTCTCAAAATACAGCTCCAGATTTTGGGTGCCGACATGTTGCCCAACTCATATATGGCTACTCTCCACCACCAGATAGCTTATCGCCTACAAGATCATGCTTTGGATCTCCCTATTCTAGGCCACTCTGGTGATACCATCTTCATCAAAGCAGAACGAGAAGATGAAGTTCCTACTATCATCCAAATCCCTAAACAACTGCCAAAGGACAAGCTCACGGAGATTATGCCACTTGAATGGATTACTAACTATGAGATATGAGAAGGCTTTCCAGAATAATACTTCGGTTATTGCTACAGACACAGAGTACACCAGAGAACCAGACGGTTCCATCAAAACTATCTACAAACCACTTGTAGATCCAGAAGCCTCCTCCAGTTCCAGTACTCCTCCTATCTTCCAAGCCCTAATGATCAGACCAGTCACTACGGAAGAAGAAATTTCTATCCACAGCTTTGAAGCTGATGGATCTGCAATATTTACAGATAAAATCAATGGTCACTTCATTTGGTACGTTGATCCTGATATGTGCGATGCAGATTGCGAATGCCGAGACTGTTTAAAAGGCTACTTATCCCCTTGCAAACCTGCTCGCAAACCACGCTAACCTGATGACATAAACAGCCCTTGGATAGGTCTTCACCCTATCAAGAACAAACCTTTACCCATATATGACAGAGCTCTACAGATCTTGCGATCTGAATGACTACTACCTCCTGAACCAGAACCACAGGTTCATCCTCAACCTTAACCCATTCCATGTTACACGGCCTCCAATTATAACCAAGATTTTCCTCCTCTAGAACTATCCTCCAACCCTGAAAAGAACAGATTTTCCTGACCTTTTATACAATCCACTGAAATTCTACCTGATGGATCTATAAAACATCCTTCACAGGCTGAACAAGTTCTCAACTGGCAGACCTATAATGCCAGGATCCAAAATAGAGTTCTTAACTTTATTGATCAGAAGATTGATCGAGTCTCACATCATGTTTCTTAACATGAACATAGTCTCTAAAGAATGGATAATGTTTTCAGAGACTTATTCACTGATCTTCAGTCTAAAATCTCCACATTAGATGCTGATCTTCACAGGTACATTAATCATGGTTACTTTGGCCCTGATTTTGACAAAAAAGAAAGAGAGATCAAAAGACTCAGAGAACAGCTAGAATAGTTGAACAGAGATCATTTCCATCATATTCCACCTCCTTATGTACCAAAACCTTACACTCAAACCTTGATGTTTCCCCCATCACCTCCATACTCATCCTCTTCCAGACCACTAGATGATTTTCGATATTTCAAGTCCATCGGAGAACTTTTTCGAAAATATCCTCCTCTCTCTCCTCTTAAGAAGCCAAAACCTGTAAAAAGGTCCACCCAGACCCAGATCCAGATCCGAAAAGACAAGCAACCAGCCTCAAATCAATACAGGCCTGCCCTGTATTCTTCTCGACATTCTACCACATTCTCTGACCTGGAATCTGACTCTACCTCCACCAACTCCTTTCAGTCCTCTTGGAACACAATTCCAGATACCCATGTCCCAGATCCTGATCTCACGGATCTCACCCATATCTTCATGGCTTCAAGAACAGATCCACAGCCATCTGCTCAAACTTACGATTCTCCTGATGATGCCTCCACTGGTCCAACACCATATGTGGAAGAACCACAAGAAAATATCCCTGGTCAGCCTCATAGTACCAAGCCTACTAATGGTCTTTGGTTCAACCTTGAAAACTCCTCTCCAGATTCTTGGAGAAAGAAGATTTCTGAAATGAGTGCATGGCTCGATTTACAAATGGCAAAATCAAAACAGAATCTTGAAGCTATTCTCAGAGAATTTGTTTCTCGCTTCACAGGCTCGCTAAGAGACTGGTACCAAGCTCTCGGAGAATACAGACAGTTACAGTTTGTCCGAGCCTTTCATGCCTCTCAGGCTATGGGTTACATATTCAGAGAATTTCTTGGTGATCCCGATCATTTCTACAAACAATCCAGACAGGAATTCTTTGATATACGCTGTTGCTCTCTCCGAAAGAAAGACATCATGTTCCACTACAAAAAGATGTTAAGCCGGTTCCACATCCTTGGTGGAATCAATGACTAAAGTCTCAAGCAAGTTTATATGAATTCCATTCCAGAAGAACTTCATGATGAAATACAAAGAAAAATTGATACTTCTGGCAGAACCCTCAATGATACAACTCTTGGTGAAATCCACATGTACTCTTTGAGTGCATTAGAAAAACTCTGTGTCACACAGAAGGTTTTCTCCAAGATGTTATGAGGAGGACGAAGATATGAATCTAGTTGCAAGCAACCTTCTCTACAAATCAAGTGCAGATCCAAAGACACATGCACTTGTAAGACCAAAAAGAAAAACCATTTTCAGAACTCCAAGTTCAAATACTTCAAGAAAAAGTCCAAGCGTGCATGGAACAAATCCCAGAAATGTTTCATCTGTGGACAAAAAGGTCATTATGCAAAGAAATGCCCCAATAAAAAGGCAAAGTCAGCAAAATTAGTTCATCAGATTGAACAACTGGCCGATGACATTCCAACTGATGCTGATGTAGAATCCATTTATTCTGATCAAGAATGTGTTAATCAAAGCACAAGCTTTGTGCTTCAAGACACAGACGTTACAACGGATTCAGAATACTCTGCCTCTTCAGATGCTGACTCAATCCTTGAATCCTACCAGGCTTCACAGATCATTTCCCAGTCAGGACCTCAAGCCTCAATTCACATCCTTCCTGACAAATATTCCAAACCAATTGATGCCATTGTCTACTTTGACACAGTATCTCATAACACCATGATGAATCCTAGGATCCTTCCTCCTGCTGCATGGAAACCCTTTACCCGCTATTTCAAAGCAGCTGATGGAAAAATATTTACTACTAATATGATTTCTACAAACAAGATTGGTATTAAGATTTTCCCGTCCTATACCATTTGGGTCCATGTTATTAGAACACCTTTGCCTGACAAAGATATCTTCATTGGATGAGATGTCTATTGCCAATGCAAATCTCTTCGTCTTCTACCCACGGGAATTAGATACAAAAAAAGTTCAAATCATTCTCAAATATTCTCAAAATCTTTCCTTTGTCTGAAATCCAACACTTATTTGAGCAAGTCCAACGAAAACTACTTCAATTTTGCTCCAATAGTCATGCTGATTTCCACCACCCAAATCATTTGTGGAAAAATCCAAACTTCTTCATCAAGCCACCCTTCAAACTCAATGAAAATGTTAACCCTACAAAAGCCACCCATTCTGGCATGTCACCTTCTGACCTCAAACTAGCAAATGAAGAATGTGATGTCTTGCTTCAGCAAGGTCTCATTGAACATACTTCCTCACCATGGGCATGTCAATCATTCTATGTTGAAAAACGCTCCGAACAAATTCGAGGTAAGAAAAGATTGGTCATTGACTATAAGCCTCTCAATCTTTTTCTCCAAAGTGACAAATTCCCCGTTCCTAGAACCAACATGTTGTTTTCACAACTCCCATGTGCTAACATTTTCTCCAAATTTGATAAAAAATTTGTCAAATATCGTTGAAATTTGTTACATGAATAATAATTTATATAATAAAAATATTAATTATTATTTTAAAAATATATTATAACAAATATAATTTTTATGATATGTTTTTTTATTCTAAAAATATATCAATTTTTCGAAAACAAAAATACATCCAAAGTCCAAGCATCATATAAATTAATATAATCTAATACAAAATATCATTAAACACTTAAAAGTGTATACTAATAATACAGAACAATACAATCAAATTCAATATAATCCGGTACAATACAATACAATACAATACAATACATTGTTTCAAACATGGCATTAGTACAAATTATTTTTTATTCTACAGATCATCTTCACAAATTGAGGCGAGATGGTCTTGAAGATCCGATTGCAAATCAGTATCTTCCCACTCTAATTCGTCCCACCAGCTCTTCTCTGCCTCAATCTCTCTTATGGTTAGTTTCAACTCGGAACCCCAACCAATCTTCTTCAACTTGGGGCAATTGTAGAAGCTGATATGTTCCAATGAAGGCCAAGCACTTTTCCAAATGTTAACCAATTCAGGCAGATCGTGAAGTGTTAACTTCTTCAAACTAGGGAGTAAAGTGCAATCAGAACCAATTATCTCATCCTCGAGTATTATTTCTTCAATGGCTGGACAATCTTCAACCACCAACTCCTCTAATTTAGAGACAAAATCAATCATTGAGCTGCTAAAGACATTTTTCAACTTTGGGCATGCACACAGTGACAATATCTTTAGCCCTGCAAAGCTTCCTTCTGGTACGATACCCTCCCAGATACTAGTCAAATTCCACAAATAATATATTCTTAAGTTCTCTAGGCTTGAAAACATGGTCATTGTAAGTTCCTTGCCATCAACAACCGTTTCCATCTTGGGGCATTCACTTATTATACAAAGTTTTAACCCATTGATATTGCTAACCCCAAAGTCAGACAGACTGCAGATGGTAAGATGATGATCTAAATAGAAAGCAGTACTACGAGCTAATACTTTACGAATCGCATCCGATATCTTCTCACCATTTACAAATCTCAAGCATTGTCCCTGTTGATAATAATCACATTCCACAAAGTTTGGGACACGAGAGGTGATGCTCTTGACATCATGGCCAATCACAAATTTGAACTCAGTTAAGCGCCCAGAATTCCATGCTTCGCTTGTTTGAAGGAACAGTTCGAGAAGCTCTACTTCAGGGAAGTGAAAACAGAGAGAACTCAAGTCTGTCAAGTTGCTAATATCTGTTACAACATATTTCACGTTCTTGTACCACCGTTGATCTCCCGGATACACAACAACACTTAAAGTTTCCAATGCTTTTAGCCTTGATAAAATCCCACTTGAAATCAATTCCTGTGGCAGTTTAACATACTCACTGTAGTCGATAGATCCATAGAAGGATACCTTCAAATGTCTCAATGAGGTCAACTCACCAATTTCAACTGGCAATTTGTTAATTTCAGTGCCTTGAAGATCAAGCACCTCGAGATGTTTAAGATGACAAACTTCAGACGGGAGCTTAACTAGACATTCACAATCACGTAGAATCAGAACTTGGAGGTCTACAAGCTTAAAAAGCGTCTCTGGCAGGGACTTGACTCTAGTCTTGGATAGGTTTAAGACTTTGAGAGAGGTCATGGAGTCAAAAAAAGACGGTGGTATCATTCTCAGCCGATAGTTTCTTTGTAGGAACAATATCAAAAGTTCTGGGCAACTTAGTCTCTCAGGTAGAGTGCACAAGTCATTGTCCATTAAGAAGATCATCTTGGCCTGTCTCCACTCCTCCTCAGAAGGTGGTTCTGTTAGACCTGCGCCAGCTCTTAATAAGAACTGATGACCTTCAGGAATATTCAATCTAATATTTTCAGAGGGGGACAAACTACTTGCTGGATTTGATGGTTCCTTTAGGGAACCAGTTCTCAACAGATACTGACTACCTTCTGCCACTGAAGATAAGATTCCCAACGCAAGATCTCTGATTAAATCATGCATTTTGATGGAATCGTCGTCTTTCATATCTTGCAACAGAGAAGCACGTTTTAGATCATCAACTATATCAAGTCCCCTTTTATGTACATCACCCCCACTCCCATCAATTACACCTTCCTGGATACAATATTCTATAAGTTCAAAAATTGTAACCTCTCGGTCTTTTGAAAACAGACTGCAATGAAGGAAACAACTCTTCATGTCATAATCTCTCAATCTGTCAAAACTGAATTTCAGTAGTTGGATTACATCTTCAGTTTGATATGTTCCCGTAGTACCAGGAAGTGAAAATTTCCTTGATGCATGCTCCCAGACAGTAACATTATCTTCCCCAGTTAGGGCCTTTCCTGTAACGATGATAAGCAGAGGCAAACCACCGCATCCATTGGCTATAGCTTGCGCAAAGGGCTGGATATCTGGTGAGTTGATGATTCCACCCACTTGTTTAGAAAACAGTTCCCAAGCTTCCTCCCTAGACATAGTTTCCACTTCAATCACCCTACTCACGTCCATGTCACAGAAAACACTCAAATTTTTAGAAGCCATTAGTATCTTGCTGCCTTTTACTGAACAAGGATCAGGAATACCCACGGCCTCTAAATGAATCTGCTCGCAAACATCATCCAGAAGCAACAAAAACTTCCTCCCACTTAAAACTTGGAATAACCTTTCTGCAACCTGAGTATCAGTTTCAGAATCTTCACGAGACAATGATAACTGTCTTAAAACTTCATTCTGGATCTTACTTATGCTCCAATATCTTGATACAGAGACAAACATGATCAAGTCAAATATGAATTTTGTTTCGGTGTGATTGATCAAATCTTCCAGCACACTAGTCTTGCCAATCCCGCCAATACCATGGACACCAACTTTTCCAGCTGTAACATCATTCATGTATCCTAAGATCTTCAGCACAGTTCTCCCAGTTGATGTCTTGACATCTAAACCAGATGTAAGCAACCTTCGATCTCCTTCAGTTATAGAAGATAACTCAATCACCAGTGGAATTTCATCCTTTTTTCTGAAAGGTGAAGTCGTCGCTGGTTCCACTGCAGTTGTATTACTTGGGCCTGCTTTGAAGGTTTCTACTGGGCCAACTGATTGCCTGACATTCATCTGACTTTCTACTTCAGGTTGAGAAGGTACAGTCTCATGAATGGGCAACATCCTTCTATTTTCACCAACACTTCCTTTCACATGCAAATTTAATTCCCCTTCTCTTTCATGAATACGCTGAATTTCATATTCAGTATATGATTGCTGGGGACACATCATCTCATCTTCAATCACAGTTCCTATGCTTGATGCAGGAACCTGATCAGCATCCAGCACAGATTTTGTAACTGCAGCAGGTACTATCTCACTTTGGTATTCTATGTCACCTAAAGACGAACCTCTATGTTTTACAGCCATCACATCAGATTTTAGTGGTTCAAATCTCCCATCTTTTTCAACTGCTAATTTACCCTTCATCCTCTGTGTAGCTTTCTTCCCCTGTGCAACTACTTCCACAGCAGATTCATCTCTTGTATCAGCTTTTATATTGTGCTTCACATCCTTGGTCTTTCTTCCAATTCTTGGACTATCTTGTGATTGAGCCACTGAATCATCATCGAAAATACGAGTAAATCCATCCTGTACTGGCTTGAACCCCATATCATCATGTCCCATACACGTTTCATGCCCAAGTACCGGATTAACCTCATCTAGTGATTCTACAAATTTAGCACTCCGTGCTGCTTCCTTGTCTTGTGCATGCACAATAAAATCCGATTGACCTTTGGTCTCAGCTTCTGTTTTCTTAGCCTTTTCAAACACTCCATAAGTTTTAGCTCCAATTGTTGAGAATGGGAAATTCTCCAAATGTTGGGTAACCTCATCCAATGTAGTGATGAGATCCTCATGTCTCTCCCTATGAAATATAAGTAAATGGTTGAGACGGGGTTGGAGATCTCTCTCCTTTTTCAGCCATTTATGGGATTCCTTTGAAGGAATAGTTCCAAGCATCAATTCTTTAATTTGTTCATCCCTCACAGAATCTCTCATATCATACAAATATTCAGTTTTCTGTTTAAGCAATTCGAAATTCCTTTCATACCTTCTCTGACCATGTGAATTCAGCCCACTCCACCTCAATTCCATCTCACCTGCAATGTTGAAAACCACTCTAAAGGCAATATAATATATGTGATTCTAAATTAAGAAAAAAAAAAAAAACATATTTTCTTCTTTTTCCAATTGTTCATTAGGGATCTAAATTACAACTCTTTCTTCTCAATAAAATCAAAAATAATAATAATAAAAAGTGCAATTAATACGTACGGGAACAAATGGAAGATGATGGTGGAACAATGAAAATGAAATGGAAGAGAAGACTAACCTGAGAAAGTCGGCATGGCGCCTTATTAATGGAAACCTAATAATAAAGACCAAATGATGTCTCTTACGGACACGCTAAAGCCACCAACATCATATCAGATCAGATCTCACTCTTCTTCTTCGTTTTCATCTATTCTGAATTCCACAAAAAATCCCATCAGTCAAGACTCAATAGTCAACTGTTAACGTACTTTTATACAGGGAAAAAAACACCTTTTATTATTATGCAGGGATTTTGAGAAAGAAATTTCATCCATCGGATGAAATAACATTCGATCCAACGGTTTATATAAAATATTTAATAAGATAAATCATTTCAAAACAAAATAAAAATAAAAATAGGAAACCTCTTAAACCGGTAATATGTCTCTCTTCTTCACAAATCACTGAAACACAAAAGCTAGGGCTTCCCAGTTCCCACACCAAGTCAAGATTAGAATCCGATATCCATCCGATTGGCATGCACATACTCAATCTTTTCCTCAACCGTAAAAAAAAAAAAAAAAAAAAAAAAAAAAAAAAAAAAAAAAAAAACCAGAGATTTACCAAATACGAAGTTCTCTTCTCCTTTCCTTCTCTTCTTTCTTTTTGATTTTGACTTGGTTGGCAGGGTGATGCCCAGATTCAGAAGCAATTTATCCGGTTGAGGTAGAGGGTTGGGCAGCTAAAGGTGTGCAAATATCATTTTTGGGGTTTAAGTGCAAAAATGATATGTTGTGGTTTCTATTTCTGGGTTTTTGCTACATGCATTTTCGTTGTTCGGTGTTGATTAATTGTTGGTTCATTGGATACTTAAGTTGACATTTTGTTTTTGTGCTTTTTTCTTTTTCTTTTTTTTTTTTTTTTTTTTTTTTTTTTTTTTTTTTTAAGTGGCTATTTGAATTCTGATGTTATGCTGCTTTATGATTATTTCAATATTGTGTTTTACTTTGTAGGAGTGGTTTAATTTAATGACTTTTGATTGTCTTGTAATGGTATCGAATTTTGATTTCGAATATTAAGTATTTCTGGTATGTTGGGGTGTATTTAAGTTTATATTTATGTTTCTGGTTAAATAATTTGTTGTATTAATTTTGATTTTGAAGGCACTAACATAATCCTAATGAAACTGACCATCGGTTGCAATTAACAAGGTCAGTCAGATTTATGACTTTTTTTGAATGTTCGTATTTTTGAGGTTTTATGGTTTATGTCGGTGTATCTGTTCAATTATGCTATTTTTGGGTTTGCAAGTTGAAAGATATACACACATCGATTGCAAACTTATAGTTCATACTTATCCTGTTTTACTGTGCAACTGCTGTGGGTTCTTACAATTTATTAGACTTGTGTGAATGTCCTTGTTGATCTTATTGATAAAATCTCTCTTTGTTTCTTATATAAAAAAAAGCTATCCTTTTGGTATATAATTTATTTTTATTTTTTTGTATTTTTTGCATTGGTGTTTTCTGCTGTTGATGGGGTTCTGATAATGGTTTTATGAAACTATGTTATGATTGTTTTGATGGTTCATCTTTGTAATCAAAGAGGACTTCTTGGGGACATGTTTGTCGCTCATTTGTGTTAAGGGGTGGGAGGGATTGGTGTCATCTTCTTGAATTTTGTATATCTTCCAAGATGATGATCTTTTTCCTTTCATTTGGTCTGTACCAACTAGTTTTTATCATTTGACATTTTTTCTTTCATTTGTTCTTTTTCCTTTCGTTTGTTTCATTTGATCTCAATTTATTTTTCAAGTTTACATACCTGAACTCAATTACTTGCTTATGATTTCTTGTGCTATAGGCATTGTGTCCTTCAGGACTACTGAAAAGATTGGCAATGCCTATGGTAAGCTTGAGAGTACAAATTCGCTATATCCAATTTGAAGCAGACTACTTTTGGCTTGAAAATTTAAAATTTCTCTTTGATGAAGAATAAAAGACATTGAAAATCTTTTTTTTTTTTTTAAGGAACCATAGTGAAATCTGAAAGATACTGTTATTTCTTTCATCATTTTAGTTCTGAAAATATTTTTGCTGATATCATTTACTTGTCTGGTTATTGGGTTACTCTTAAATTTTGTTAGGCAATGTCTAAAGAAGTAGCCAAGGTCTTCGGTTGAAGTTACAAAAGTCTAGACAACCTATTGATTCGGTGAAGCTTGGTATGTATAATGATTTATCATTTTTTTTAATTAATTAATTTTTTTGTGTGTGTATATTGAGTTGGTTCCTTCAGATCTCTTAATCATTTACTCTCTTTTCTAATGTAGGTTGTTGTCGTCTACAATCCTCTTGGATGGAAGAGAGAAGAAGTAATACGCATTCCTGTAAGTTCTTCCTTCTCTCTTTTTGGCATTAAGTAATTTAATATTAAGACTTCTCAAATGCATGACTGAAATTTTGCTAGTTATTCAAATATAATTGTAGTGACTTGTGCTGATGCGGGTAGCATTTATTTCGGTAAAAATTATTGAAATGGGATTGGCAAAAACATGACCTTACTTCTCCACTATGAGTGATTTTCCTCACAGATATATATTTCCTGGGAGTTGTTTTCTGGGTGGTTCAACTTGGTAACATATTTTCTTAATATTGCTTTGCTGTTAGTTTTTGTCTTGTTAACCTAGTGCTTGTTACCTTGCAAGGAATAGAAATTTTGTTCCCTCTTTGTAGTTTGTTCTTTCAAATTTGATGGAGTTTTGCATCTTGGGAAGTAATATTTTCTACTATTCCTTCTAAACAGGCAACTTTTAATGTGTTTATTATATCCAATTTATAAAATCCTCTCCATTTTGTGTTTTTGTTCCTTTAATGGTTATTGATTACATGCATTTTTCTAATTTTACGATTAAGAAAATTTTATTCAGTATTCACTGTCCTCTAATACTGCTCACTGCTCAGTGCCACTTAAACCACTTAGCTGATTTGTTAATATTGGATGGCTTTGATGCGAGTCATCATGCAGCTAATATTTCAGTAATTTCCAATTTATAGAATCCACTTCCCTTTTCTGTCATATATTATTAGAGCATCAACCTAGTGTTCTGTATATCAAACTTAGGCAATTATGCATGTTTTAACAAATCAGAAGTTACAGAGCACTGCTAAATGCTTCATGCTTGTTACAGGTTTCCACTGAAAGTGTTATTGTTAAGGATTCCAGTGGAAGAATAATTGATTCTCAGTTAATACCTCTTACAAATGCCATCCTTTCTTAGTCATGGTCCAGCGCACTCCCCAACATACATCTGTTTTTGTTATCTGAAATTGGTTGATGTGAGTGTTTTACTGTTAACTGAGCTGTTTAAATGAAACATTTCTCTTTGCCTTTGAAGTTTGAACTGCACTCTTCCAGGTTAATCTTGGAATTTATGTGCAAGATGACAGCACGGAACTTTCAGTGTTGGTGGATCGGTCGTGGGAGGAACCAGCTTAGTGGATGGTCAAATCGAACTGATGCTTCACAGGTTTGTTAAATCTTTATTCCCTTTTATCAATATTGTTTACTTTCATTATGTTCTGCATTTCTGCAACAATTCATTTCTATACCAACAATTGCTTGTGTATATCGATTGCTAACATCCTTATTTGTTTCATAGGAGGTTGATTCATGATGATGTGAGAGGTGTTGATGAGGTATTAAATGAAACAGTCTGTGTCGATGATGGATGTGAAGGTTTAACTGTAAGTGGGCCTTTCCGGTTCATTACCTTTCTATGAATATTAAACACTCTTTAATTATCACCATTGATTCCCCATGTCATTGATTGCCTCATAGCATTATAAACTGTATCAGAACCTTTCAATGGAATGATTTTACATGTTTATTCTCATCTAAATGAGTGCCACAAGAGAAAGTTCTTTCAATCATGACCAATGCTCTATTGCTCTGAAATAGCTTTCTTTATGAGCTTAAAGTTTACTGCTCCATAAATTTATGACAATATAATTTGTTTCAACTCCTTGTCATCTGCTTTTGATATTTATGCAAACTGGAGAGGACAAGGACTATTCTGTAATGACAAGTGTGGAATTGAAGAAGCTGTTTCCAAACAAGAAAGTAAGAGCAGCATATACAACACTGCAGAATGCTGTGTTCATTCCCAGACACCATCCTAATTTTGGATTTCACCAAAGAGGGAACCAAAGTGGTGAGTGGAGGGCCTGTTGGTCCTGCAAAGCTGGTGGTGGAACTTGCCCCTATGGAGATCCTTAACGAATTTGATCGCATCAAAATGAATGGCTCGTAAAGGGAAGTGCCTCCTAGAGATGGTTTTTTCTATATGTTGAGATATGTTCATGGTTTCACCTCTTGTATGTGTTTTCAACACTTTATGAACCGTTGTACATTACCACAAAGAAAAGACAAAAATAAATAGCCAGTTTCTGTATATAGAGTCGCCATTGATTGAAGCCTAATGCAATGACTCCACTCTTTCTATAACCAAGAATCAAAAGGGTTTAGGGCTAGTTTGGTATTGCTTTTGAAAAGTTAAAATCAACTTATTTTATAATTTTGGTATAAAATAATGTTTGGTAAAACTTTTAAAAGTGATTAATTGATAATATGGCAAGTTTTGACAGTGATTTTGAGAAGTAGGTGGGGGGTTACTTTTTGAAAGTGATTATGAAATAATCTATTTCAGTATTTAATGAATATTTTAAAATATCATTAATATCCTTATGAAATCAAATTAAAATCATTTACATACCTTATTTCATTTAAAAATTAAAGATTCTAATTAAATATTGATTTGATTTATAAAATCTTTTAAAAATATTTTTATTGTTCTTATGAAATTTTTTTTCCAATTTAAATATTCTACTTAAATATTGATTTAATATAATATAGTTAATAAAAAAAAATGAAATAAAGTTCCAAAATCATGTCTATTTTAGTCATTGTAACTTTTTTCAGCACTTTTGAAATAAAATTACCAAACATATGTATACTTATACAGTAGTTTTAAAAGTTTAATTATCCAAACATCTGCTGATTAACTTCACAGCTGATTATTCTTTCAGCACAGCTAACAGTGATTATTATAAAAGTTACAGCAAACCAAACTGGCCCTTTTAGACAGGTTTTTACATATTATAAGCGAGATGATTTTTCTTTTTTCTAGCAAGTGGAATAAATCATCATTAAAATAGTCCAATCAAATCTCGTGCACCAAACAGAGCCTTATTGCACAAATATTAATATAGTTATTATTTCAAACAATAATTAGGAAAAATGAACTCCTATTTGATTTATATTTTAGACTATATACGAAATGAAAACACTTTTGAAATTAATAACTAAGCAATGTATACGCAGGGATGTAACTTGGAATAAACGTTGCGGGGTTAGAATTATTGCATCTCCAAACATTACAAGATTAACTTCACACTTGATTACTATTTGAACACAATAGACTTTATTTACAACGTTACAACATTTTTTTTTTTTTTTTTGAAAGTCATTATAACATTTGATTGTATTGGATTAGATTTAATTGGAGTGTATTATTCTTATATATGTTTGATGATATTTTGTATTATACTATATCAAGATATACAAATGTTGGATGTGATTTTAGTTTATAAAGGTTTAAATAATAAAATTGATACATTTTTAGAATAAATAATGTTGTTATAAAATAAATATTTATAGTATTATATAGTTAACAAAGCTGCAAAATTTGTTACCAATGTCGTAAAAGTAGATACAAGTCAATTTTTATTTATATTTATTATATATATAAAAAAAATCATGATATTGTTACCGAAGCCGTAAAGGTGATTACCATGCTCGTAAATGTAGTTACAAGCACAATTTTGTAGAAACCGTGAAATAGTTATTAAGGTCGTAAATGTGGTTACCAAGGCCGTAAAAGTGGTTACGGAGACCATAAAAATAGTTACGAGTCAAACTTTGAAAAAAAAAAAATCATGACATGGTTACCAAAGTCGTAAAAGCGGTTACAAAACTCATAAAGGTAGTTACTATGGCTGTAAACGAAGTTACAACCAAATTTTTTAACATAGTTACAAGCAAAATGTTGGAGAACCGATAAATAGTTACTGAACCTGCAAACGTAGTTACTGAAACCATAAATGTAGTTACCGTAGCTGTAAACGTAGTTACAAGCAAAATTTTGAAGAAACCATTAAATGATTACCGAAGCTATAAACGTAATTACCGTAGCCGTAAATGTAATTACTGTAGCCATAAATGTAGTTTCAAGAAAATTTCTGAAGAAACCATTAAATAGTTACCGAAGTCATAAACGTAGTACCAAAGCCGTAAATGTAGTTACTGTAGCAGTAAACGTAGTTACAGGCAAAATTTGAAATTAAATAGTTACCGAAGCCGTTAACGTAGTTACTAAACTCGTAAATGTAGTTATCGTAGTTGTAAATGTAGTTACAAACAAACTTTTAAAGAAACCATGAAATGGTTACCGAACCCGTAAACATGGTTACTAAAGCTGTAAATGTAGTTACCTTAGCCGTAAACATAGTTACAAGCAAAATGTTGAAGAACCAATAAATAGTTACCGAACTCATAAACGTAGTTACCGAAACCGTAAATGTAGTTACCGTAGCCGTAAACGTAGTTACAAGTAAAATTTTGAAGAAACCATTAAATAGTTACCAAAGCTAGACCTGGCGCGGTTCCGGTTTCGGTTCCGAACCGATGGTTCCAGTTCTACGGATTGGTGGAACTGGAACCAACGGTTCTGAACCTTTTGTTTTTTTCCTCTTTGTTAATAAAAAAAAAAAAATAGACTTGTATAGTTGTATACTTGTATTATAAGTTGTAGTTGTAAATAAAATATTAAATAAAAATAAACAAAATGACAAATTACAAAATTAAATAAAAATAAAAATAATCAAAATGACAAATTTTAAATTACATTTCATTGGGTATTTGAGAATGAGGTCACCTGAAATTCGATAATAAATAAATGACAAATTACAAAATTAAATTAAAATAAAACTAAAAATAAATGTAAAGTTATTAGCCTTGCACTTAATTTTTACCACAATTAAGTTGCCTATGTATCTTCTTAGGGGATTTAGAGGAATCAAAGGCCACATAGTTCTCTTACCTTTTATTGCATGTTTGGTGTCATCTGTAGTTTGTAGTCTGTACTCTATACTCTGTAGATCTGCTATTCCGGCTCCGCTACTTCTGTTTCAGGTTTGTCGTCTTTGAAGAAGTCGTATGCAAGGAACGTAATATCGGTATTGGCATCAATGTCGGGCTTCTAAATTTACGGATATATCGGAGATATTATCGATATCGGTGGATATTCTGTCAAAAATTAAAAAAATGTTGGATATTTACATCTAAAGTTAGATTTTTTTTGTGAAATTTTAAGACAAGCTTAAACAAGTAATTATACATCAAATGAATCATATTTCAATAATAAATTAGCATAGTTATGAGTTTAATATAAATTATAACATAAATAGAGTCTGTATATAATTTTTAAAATTGAGTATTTAATAGAATAATATTTTGTTTCACTTTTACAATATTATATACAATATAAAGAGATTAAATATTTAATAAACAAAATTATCATTAAAAAATATATATAGTAATAGTTCCACACTTCCAAAATTCTATCATAAATCATAATTCATACATAATAATACATTGCGTGTCTGAAATTTAAAACCAAAATGAATTCCTTGTTGGTTCAAATACATAAAATACATTTCTATCTTGATTCGAACAATAAATTTCCCAAGAAAACGTGCTTGCATAGTTTTCAATGTAGTTATTAATATGCCACACGTATGCTGCTTGATCTCTTCCAACTGATCCATGAATTGGGTAATTTGGATTTACCCAACTTGGTGGATATTGTTGATCTGCATACATAGGTATTGCATATGACATTTGTTGAGAAGGATAATCAAATATATTGCAGCCACCATAACTACCATAATATGGTACATGAGAACCTGACATTGTCTGCGAATCACCCAAAGAACTATGTTCTGTGTTTATACTCATTGAGGAGAGAGTCATATTCAAAGAATTTTCATCATTTTGACTTGTTCCTCCATGCTATCTACCATGAGTTTGATCAAAATTACCTGCATGACCATCCCAACCCGCCGCACTAGCATTCCAACCTGTTGCACGAACATCCCAACCTCCAGCACGAACATCCCAACTTGTTGCACCAGCATTTTGGTTATCGGAAGAGCTGGTAACAATAACTCCACGATCTACACCAAATTCTTCTCTAATCACTTGTTCAACATTTATTCCCATTTCTCGAGCATGCGAAGCAATATGTGAATCAGGATTTCCCTCATCATCATCCAAAGAGGCAGGTCTAACCCAGTTAAAAATAGGATTCTCATTATCGTCTCCTGCTTCAGCAGCTACTTGAAGTAGATCCATAAAATTAGTTTCATTTACTTTATCTTTTTCAGCTGCCATATCCCTAAGTTTCAACTTCATATTATAATAACAATAAACAAGTTGTTCAAGCTTAAGATAGGCAAGACGGTTCCTTTGTTTTGTGTGGATTAAAGCAAATGTGGACCAATTTCTTTCACATGCAGAAGATGATGATGTTTGTGATAGTATGCGAACTACTATTGCACTCAATGATGGAACACAGTTTCCATACATTACCTACCAATCAGCTTTTTATTAAGTATTATAAGTATAAATATTATTTCAATCATATTATTATTTATTATTAATATGTAAATTTTTGTAATAAAAGTTATATACCTGGTTGCATTTTGCTTCTAGCTGCAATGGCTACTCGTTCACCAAAACTTTTCTTCCATCCTTAAAGTATGTGAGCTACATTCATGAGATCAATATGTATATAATATATATTAATATTAGTATATGACACAATACTCACAAGCAAAGAATTAATAATACTGGAATTATAAAATTGGTTGTAAATTGTAACTTGTAACTTTTTACCTTATTTCCAAAATTAGCAATTCCTGCAGCTTCAGTGTCTAATTGCGCATAGACATTATGTACAGCTTTCAGAAGATCCAAATTATCCCCAATATACTATTTTTCAAAATTATATCATTATGATTCTCTACCATACGGGCCATACCAAATAATTATGTTCTTATTTATTTTTTATTTTATTTTTTGATAAAAATATTTGAATTTCTTTAGATTCTCTACTCAAAACTCAAAAGAAACAATTTGATTATTTTTACACACTTTTACATAAATAATTTTGAGATTCTTTTATTTGGAATGTCGACACAAAGTTACAAAAAAATCAATTTTATATATTTATAAATTGATTGGTACATATTTAATACTATTTGGAATTAGTTTTACATATTAATTTGAGTCACAAACAATTTTTTTTTCATATTGCTTTCATAAAATTTTACATATTTTACATGTGCACTCTTTGGTTATTTATTCAATTTTACTTCAAGTCCTCAATAATTTTACT
Organism: Acer campestre; assembly: GCA_954870605.1. Taxonomy (NCBI): domain Eukaryota; kingdom Viridiplantae; phylum Streptophyta; class Magnoliopsida; order Sapindales; family Sapindaceae; genus Acer; species Acer campestre. Next base: position 17,683,900 of record OX940800.1, on the reverse strand, counting down.
ATTGACTATTATGTTGGAAATTTTTATAAATTTGTTAATGCTTCTTCTAAAATAATTTTCAAGCTAAATTATTTTAACAATAATTTAATTGTTTAGGATTAAAAAAATTATTTTAATAATATGCAAAATATCCCTGGACTTTCGGGGTAAAATTCATGAAATTTCGGGAATTTCGGGATATTTTGGGAATATCGGGAGATTTTAACGGATATTTCGAAATCAGCCGGATATTCTGCAGGATATTGGATATTTGCCTATTTCGATATCGGTCCCTCCAAAATACGGATATATCGGTGGATATTTCGGTATATCTATCGATTTTAAGTACCCTGGTCGTATGTTGGCTCTTGCTGAAGTTCTTGTTGTCTATATTGTGCTTTTGTCCAATCATCTACATAAACTTGTATTTGTAGTGATTTTGGAGTTAAACACGAACGCTATTCATCCAAAATATTTCCCCCGGCGCTGAACTCTTGTTCCATCACCACCGTAGAAACTGGTGTTGGAAAAATATTTTTGGCTATCATAGCCATGATTGGATAGTACCTTGCGTGCTCTTTCTAATATTGTAAGATATCAAATTTTGCCCTTGGCGTATCTTCTATAAACTCAAAAGGAGCACCAAGATAAGATTCAAGCTCGGAACACCTGTCGGTGTTTGATGAAGAAGAACATCTAGGTTTTTTGCTTTTTTTGGATAACAGACTATACCCTAACTCCATGAATCCGGAGGAGGATGTTGGGGGCTGAGATTCAATTTGTGTATGTGTAACATCTAAGTTCAATGATGATCCATAAACTGTAACATATTCATCATATAAATCATACAATAATTTCTTAACTCTATCACAACATGCATCAACATTATATTATATTTTTAAACCTTGGACCCCATAATAGCCATTTAGATAATAAGACAAACTATCTAATTTACAACGTGGATCAAAAACCATGGCAATCAAATAAATATTTGGAAACTCCTCATAATAATCTAACCATTTTACCTTCATAGCATGAACGACTTCCCTTATTGCTATGTCGGATTCACAATGAGCAAATGCACCAGCAATATTAAGACTTTCAATAATAAATAAATGAGTTGTAGGATAATAAGCACCAGATAAATTTTTTGTAGCATTATGAAAGACTTTTAACAAATTGAAAACGTTGTAACAAGCATCCCAATGTGATTGATAAAGTTGAAGGTGAGTAACATGAAATTGAATAAAAGAAACTAATAAATCCCTATAGTCATAACTTTGAGCAAGCAATTTATAAGTAGAATTCCAACGTGTTGGAACATCACTAGAAAATCTAACGACACGTCTACCATTTTGTTTACAATATCTTGCCCATGCATTCATTGTAGAAGAATGTTTCCACAAAAATATTAGGGCTTTTTTAATAGGTAGAATAAAATGTTCAAGAGTTTCTAATCCTTTTTGAACACATAAATTTAAAACATGAAATGCACATCTTTGATGAAAAAATGTACCACCAAGATAAGGTTTGCATAAGTCAAGTAAAGATGGAATAGTAGCAGTATTGGCAGAAGCATTATCAAAACCAATTGCAAAAATTTTGTTTTCAATTTTATACTCTGAAAAAATAATTCTAAGCTATCTAAAAATATTATGAGCAGTGTGTGCATCATCAAAAACTCTAAATGCAAGAATTCTTTTCTGGATATTCCATGCATCATCCATAAAATGGCAAGTGACACCCAAGTATGAATGCGATTGCCAATGGTCACTCCATATGTCGGCACATACGGAAACACGACCATTATATTTTTCAAAAAATCTTTCTAACTTTTTTTTTCTTTTAAATAAATCTTTTCAAGTGTTGATGTGAGCGTGGTTCTAGGAACACGACATACAGTAGGGTTTAATGTTCGTCGACAATAATTAATAAAACCAACCCTTTCACCAAAACTAAATGATAGGTGTTCTACTGCTACCATTCTTGCTAATTCTTCTCTATTTTGTTCATCAGTATAACGAAATAATTGTAGGTTAGGAGTAGTGTACCTAGGAATTTGTGTTTGTGACCTTGATCTGCTCTCTGCTTCTAGATGTTTAGCTAAAAGATGCTTTCGATAAGTGCTATGTCCTCCAGATTTGTGCCACTTATATACTTTGCTGCAGTAATTGCAAGCCACTGCAAAGCTCCCATCTTCTTGCCTAATTTTCTTCATATGTTTTACGAAGAGATCAGATTTGCTCTGCTTCTGTATCAGATCTTCCTGCTCTTCTGGTTCCTGTGGATCAAATCCAAAATCTAGAGGTGTATCAATATAAGGCATATTTTCTGACTGGCTTGTCAAATTGGGGCCGGGGTGGTGGGGGGGGGGGGGGTCATCGGGATCGGGTTCTGAAATTATTAGAAGGGGAGTAGGAGAGTTTAGGCCTAGGTCTTTAGCATAGGCCCGGCGTTGCAAATACTCGTGATAGGCGGTGTCGTTACGACCGAGATTATCGATCATAGGACCCTTATCTCTCATCGCAATTGAACGCCTAGGACCGTCACGGCCGTGACCCCTTCCACTTCCACTTCCACTTCCACTTGCCATTTAAAAATTGAATTGTAAAATAAATTGGAAATAAAATTAATTGCAAATAAAATAAATTGGAAATAAAATAAATTGGAAATAAAATATATTGCAAATGAAATAAATATTAAAAACTTAGTAATTGACAATGAATTGGAAACTTGGAAAGTTGGAGAATTGAGAGAGAAATTAGAATTGGAAATAAAATTAATTGCAAATAAAATATATCGGAAATAAAATAAATTAGAAATAAAATATATTGCAAATAAAATAAATATTAAAAAATTAGTAATTGAGAATGAATTGGAAACTTGGAGAGTTGGAGAATTGAGAGAGAAATTAGAATTAGAGAGAATTGGAAGGAAATTGGAGTGGGGAAAAATGAGGGGGGGGGGGGGGGGGGGGGGTATTTATAATAATATATATATATATATATTTAAAAGGGAGCCGTTGGAGCCCCCAACGGCCTGCTGACGTCAGTAGATCGTTGGGGGGCAACGGTCGGCTGACGTTAGCCGACCGTTGCAGTCCAACGGTTCAAAAAAAAAAAAAAACGGCCGGTTAGAACCGGAACCAGATTTCGATTCCGACCGGTTCCTCTGGTTCTAACCGGAACTGCACCAGGTCTAACCAAAGCCGTAAACGTAGTTACCAAAACTATAAATGTAGTTACCATAGCCATAAACATAGTTACAAGCAAAATTTTAAAGAAACCATTAAATAGTTACCGAAGCCATAAATGTAGTTACCATAGCCGTAAACATAGTTACAAGTAAAATTTGAAGAAACCATTAAATAATTACCGAAGCAGTTAATGGAGTTACCAAACATGTAAATGTAGTTATTGTAGCTGTAAACGTAGTTACAAACAAAATTTTATTACTTAATTATATTTTACTATTTTTATTTATTATATTTTTTGTTTACTATTTTTTTTTTGTTATTTTAAATCATTTTGTTATTTTAAAAATTAATAAAAAATATTATTTTAATAAAAATTGGGAACAAACCGGCTGTTCCAAGTTAAGTTTTAATATGTGGCAACCAAACCATAAATTTTTTGTTGTGGAAATATAAGAAAATGGCACTTCCGGAGTTGCAAAGAGCAAAAATGTCCACTTTTGGAAATACTTGCAATAGTGTCCATTCTCAATGTTTCCTTTCCTAAAATGTCCACTTGAGGTCCATAATACCCTTTTCACTAAAATGGGGCAAAATGACCCAGAAGCCCCTTACAGGTATCGAATGACGAAACTGCCCTCTAAGGTTTTGGGCGCAAATCCAAAATATAATTTCCCTTTGAACGATTTCCCCTTCATCCGCCAATGGATCCAGTCGTACCCCAATCTTAGCTCATCCCCTCCCATCGCCCCTTCTTCCTTCTTGTTCTTCCTCGCCTACCAGCTCCATCATCGCCTCTTCTTCTTGGTCTTCCCCGCCTACCATCATCAACACAGACACTCTTCTGAATCCCGATTTCCACACACACCGAACCCAATCCCAATTCCTCTTTGAAGCTTGGGAAATTGACATTGTGGTCGTCTTGTGGGTCTTGGACTCCTTTCTTCGAACACACCCAATCCCGATTTCTCTTGGCTGGTTGGGCATTCGACATTTTGATTTCCAGTGAGAAATGGAAGGCAAAGGTGAGTGGTATTCAGTCAACTATTAATTGTGACAATGTCATTAATTGAATATTCATTTATTTTGTTGTTAAATATTTTGATCCTAACCCCACTTGTGCCCATTGAGCCTCATGGACCCTTTGTTGTTTTTTTTATAAGAAAATGTAATAATATATTGAATTGAATGTGGGGGCTGATACCATTGTTTTAGGAATTCCAGTGTTAGGATTTAGGAAGTCTAAAATGTGAGAGCAATGGGGCAAATTTTGATTCTGAAAGTATTTGATTGTTGCCCCGTAATTGTAGCTCTTCCTTTATAGTTTCTATACAGAAAATGTTTTTGGATTATTGTCTTTCTTTCTCTTTTGTGTTCCATACATCTAGTTTTTGGAGTGCATGTATAGGCTGGATTGTAATTCACCTTCGAATTGATGATGAGATTTGGATTTCAACTCTTGGAAAATTTGATGGTTAAAGGACACACACAACACAAGGCTAAAAGTGTTATATATAAAGCTATACAGAGGGAGAGTGAGAGAGTAGTAGTAGTAGTAGTTGGATTTCACTCTGCTGCATTCTATTTCAGCAAATGTTTATGCTACTAATTTTTGTATTGGTTCATTATCTGAATGAATGTAATATTCTTGCCAGGTCATACGGATTCAATGATTGCATTCTTAGTCCGTTGCAGTGGTTATTGGAAGGGTAACCAGTTAGTTGGTCCGACGACTTTTGCATGTTGTGTTTCCAAGAGTTTAAAGGGAATATATAGTGAAATTGTGGAAAAGTTGTATGGTCGGATTGGGGTATGTAGGGAAAGATTTGATCTGAAGATTTCGTCACAGCTAACAGGAATTTCCTTACTTATTAATGCTGACGACGAGGTAAATTTTATCCTTATGCACAGAAAATCCGATTGGCCCGAAATTGATGTTGAAGTGGTCGAGAAATCTATAGGCGTACATGAAACTCCAAGAACGGCGAGAAACACAACATTAAACTTAGAATGTAATGTGTTGCCTTTTACACCCACCAATAATCTAAACTCCCCAGTTGGTACTTCACAATACAAATCAGTGAGTGGTAGTAACCATCCGCATGCGTCTGTTCCTTCACCTAACAGTACATCACCATGGGTTAATGACGGGACTCCAGCATCAACAAATAAACATGCAGATGTGGATGACACAGATGGTTCTGAAACATCTGATACGGAGGATGACAGTCGTACTGACGATGATACTAGCAATGACCCAAATGGTGTTTCGGAAGTTCCCCAATGTGGTGGGCAAGCGGTAACCGGTGGTAGAGAAACCCCAACTGATGTTGAAGAAGAACAAGGAAGGGATAAGGGAGCACCCAACAGTTCTGTACCTTCTATTACATCACGGTGGACAATACCGGGGTCAGAACTCTACTCAATTCAACCCATTCGGCCGAAGGACTTTTTTGAAGACCAAGATCACGAAGGTCCATTATACAAAGGACAGATCTTCAAGGACAAGCAAACCTTGCAAGATACTTTAGGGAATTATGCATTTAAAGAGAGGTTTGGGTATAAGGTGTCACGATCGAACCATACACGGTTTCACGCAAGATGTAGAAAAGGAGACTGTGAATGGGTTATTAGAGCGGCAAAGTTGAAAAATGGGACCTATTGGCATGTTAAGTCCTTTGTTAAGGATCACACATGTGGTGATTGTGGCAACTACAATATGGATTTTACGCGAGTAAGTGCCCGTGTAATTGGTGAAATGTATGCTAGAAAATATGCCGATCCTGGACGCACAATCCGTCCTAAGGATATAATATCTGATTTTAGGGATGAACACGGCATAAACCTCTCATACAACAAAGCTTATAGATCCAAGACATGCGCTTTGCATAAGGCATTCGGCGATCCGTGGGAGTCATTTAAGATGTTACCTGCATTCTTTTACATGTTGGAACAATCCAACCCTGGGACTGTAACTAAGATTGAAACCGACTCTGAAAACCGGTTCGCCTTTGCATTCATGGCACTTGGGGCTTGTATAGAGGGATTCAATTCGGTTATTAGGCAAGTTATCGCCATCGATGCGACCCACTTGAAGGCCAAGACCAGAGGTGTGTTGTTAGTTGCGGTGTGCAAGGACGGTAACGAGATGATATACCCTTTGGCATTTGGGTTTGCTCATTCTGAGTGCACCGAGTCGTGGACATGGTTCTTGAAGCAACTTCGGAATGTGATCCAGTATCCTGAACGTGTGATGTTAGTTTCGGACCGGCATGCGGGTATCTTTGCGGGCATGGAAGCTATTTTCCCCGATGCAGCACATGGGGTATGTGCATACCACTTGTCACAAAATCTGAAAAGATTTTGCAAGCAACGGGATGATGTGATCAAGCTTTACTTCCGTGCAACGTACATGTACCGTGTTGAGGAATTCGACCATGAAATGGCAGAGTTGAAAGCCACCCACCGTAAGGTTTATGATGAGCTTCTAGAGGTTGGGGTAGAGAAGTTTTCACTTGTACATAGTCCTAGAAAGAGGTACCATATGATGACTACCAACATTGCAGAGTCAATTAATTCTTGTCTACTTGCAATTCGGAAGTTACCTATCACATCTATTGCAGAATTTATCAGAGATTTGTTGCAAAGGTGGTTCCACGACCGTCGGAGCAATGCACGTGAAATGCCTACATTCTTGACTCATTATGCAGACCTACACATCAAACAGAGGGTATTACCATCAGAACGATGTGAGGTTCACCCCATTGACTTCCATAGATTCAAGGTAGAAGACAAATGGGAAGGAGCGATTGTCGACTTGGAAAAACGTTCATGCTCATGCCGTGAATGGGATTTAGATGAATTGCCGTGTATTCATGCCTTGGCGGTTGCTAGGTATGCTTACAAAATTTAAGTTACTTTTAATGGTTGTTCGACCTGTCACTATTTAATTATAATAATTAAATCTTTTTCTTCATCGTGTGGTTTGTACCAGGATTAAAGGTATGCCTATCAACGGATTATGTAATGACTTTTTCACAACGGGATGGCTGCAACATGCTTACGCCATGGCTGTGAATCCTGTTCCGAATCCTGAAACATGGGATCTTCCTGATGTAGTTCGTGATCGCATTGTATTGCCATGGTTAAAAAGGAAGTAGTCAGGAAGACCAAAGAAGTCAAGAACACCTTCTGCTGGGGAGAAACGAAAGAAACAAACATGTTCGAATTGTGGTGCAAGTGGACACAATAAAAAAAATTGCCCCAAACCCTCAAGTATGTCCAGCACAAGCAAACCAGCAAAAAAACCACGTACTTGTAGCATTTGCAAGAAAGAAGGACATAATAGACTGAAGTGCCCAGATAGGCCATCAGAGCCCATTTTGAAAGACACAGAGAAAGAAGCAGTCCTTCATGCATTGCAGGAACCAATTTTGGAAGGTTAGAAACTTCACATGTATCAGTTGGTTCTTTCAGTTGTTGTAAGTTTATGTAGTTAACTTTTATTTGTGGTAACTTTTAAAAACTTGATATGTATCACATGTATGAGTAGGTGTTGCCTGTATGTGTGTCATGCTCTTCATTTTGACTTTTAAATGTTGTTCTGAGGCTGAATCTATTTTTTTTTTCGTAGGATATATCTGATTTTTTTTTTCTTTTTTACACAGATGAAGAAGCAGTCATTCATGCTTATGAGGATTCCTCAATTTTCGAGGGTTAGAAACTTGATATGTATCTCTTTTTAGGTGGTAGAAATGGAAAGAAATTTGTTACCCTATTGATGTACGTAAGTTTTATTTTTTGTTTGTGAGCCCCCTCCCCTGTCTCGGAAGGTCAAAACTTGATATATGTAATGTTGTTTGTGCTGACCCCATGGTGGTGTAATACCCCTATTTGTTTGAAGTTATTCATATCTGCAGCTCAATGTTAATAATCTCAGGCCTTTATAAGTATTCCCAGGCTGAATGATAATATTCCCATGCCATATTCACGTATTCCTGGGCTTTAAGCATACACAAGACTAACAGAAAGGGTCCAATTCCCACCAGAGACAAATGCGACTTCATTTGTGACTTTAATGAAATCGCTTCTAAAGTAGCATTCCTCTCGGTTTTGAAGTTTTGTGTAATTCGTAATTTCACGGGCTTCATTTTTTAATTTCCCAGGCTTAACGATAAAATTCCTAGGCCGTATTTACGTATTCCCGGGCTTTAAGCATACACAAGACTAACAGAAAGTGTCCAATTCCCACCAGAGACAAATGCGACTTCATTTGTGACTTTAATGAAATCGCTTCTAAAGTAGCATTCCTCTCGGTTTTTCGTTTTGTGTAATTCGTAATTTCATGGGCTTCATTTTTTAATTTCCCAGGCTTAACGATAAAATTCCTAGGCCTTATTTACGTATTCCCGGGCTTTAAGCATACACAAGACTAACAGAAAGGGTCCAATTCCCACCAGAGACAAATGCGACTTCATTTGTGAGTTTAATGAAATCGCTTCTAAAGTAGCATTCCTCTCGGTTTTGAAGTTTTGTGTAATTCGTAATTTCACGGGCTTCATATTTTAATTTCCCAGGCTCAACGATAAAATTCCTAGGCCTTATTTAAGTATTCCCGGGCTTTAAACATGGCACCGGGGGATGACAAATCCCAAACAGACAATACACAAACAATACAAAACAAATTTATTTTTATTTTTATAGCTAACCCCATACATAATGTTTCCCGCTTTAAACAACTGTCACAAAAACACTAAAACACATAGTCATCCCTTTCCTTGCCATTAGGATATAATTCCCTGGGCTGAGGTTAGAGGTTACCATATGTATTAACTAGCCTTATGTTAAGAAACAACTGTACAAACAGACAAAAACATACAGGCGGTCCCTATCTATTAAGATAAGAAAAACAAAGAAATACATGAAATTAATCATGAAACAAACAAAAAAGGTTCAAAAAAAGCTCCTAAACCATAAACTAAAAAAGAACACCCCCTAGGTGCCCAAAATCTATGGACCCGAGAGTGGTAAGGTGGTCTTAGGATCTGCCTTCTGCAGGGTCTTCTCTATGGCATTGGTCTTACGACGCCCATAACGAATGTGGAGGCCTGAATCAACTAAAGCCTTTTGAAAAGCATCCATCCTATGATTAAGATTAGCAAACTCTGTCATGTTGGCCACCTGGTTGGCATCCATCTGTACACGCAGACCTTGAACAGTCTTTAGAATCTGATTCAACGCTGGCCCGTGATCACGTCCCTCTGCATGTGGATCATCTCCAAGGTCCTGCTCATTGTAGTCCACGTCCTCTGAGTCGTCCTCCTCGGATAAGTCATCCATGTCATCCTCATTCACACCCATTGGAATTACAAGTGGAGGTAGTCCTCTACGCCTAGCAATTTCATTGTAACCTCTCTTGCCTAGGTTTCCTGTTGGAGAAATCATGGTCCATCCTCCTCGATGCACATCAATGCCGGCCTCCTCACAAAAATGGGTAATTAAACAAGGGAAAGGTAGTGGGCCAACAGTAGATTTTCCAGCTTCGATCATTCGTTTCATGATAATCTGCCCTACATCCATCAGGATGAGATTCTTTGCACAGAAAAGATAACGGGCATCCTCACAACTCACCTGGGTGCGGTGTGTGGTGGGCACCAAGGAGAAACTAAAGAACAAGTACCAAAAGGCAGCCTCTATCTTCAGTTCGTTGTACAAAAGGGGAAACCGATAGTCATTCCACACACGACAACCATCTATCCTCAAATCAGCAGCTAATTGCCCATTAAAGGGCTCAAATAACTCATGCATTGGAAGGCCTTCAACCAACTGATCGAGGTCTTCTACCGTGTCAAACCATTGGTTAATTTTAGTGGCTGTAATCAGGACTTCCTTCCCTTGGACAATCACTGGCATCCCTTGGTTAAACTGAGACGTCATTGCAAAATAAAACTCACGAACCAATTCTAGTGCCGCCTTGTTTGGGGTCCTCACAAAACCCCTCCATCCCATAGTATTTACTGTCTCTGATATCCAATTTGTACCAAAAATGTCCAAGTTTATACCCCTTTCCGGCCAAATTTTTCTATTACCAAAATTAGCCCATCTTTCTGGAAAATACGGGGTTGGGGGCTCCGTCGATGTGCTTCCCTTGCCCTTCCCTTTGGGTGACCGCATAACGGTATTTTGTTTTCTCTTTCTCGAAGGCTTACCACCATTCCTAGCAACTTGCTTCCCCTTACTACCCCGTCTTCTACTATTTCCCATCTCCAATTGATCACCAAAAAATACCACCACACAACAAAACCCAGAAAATAAGAATCTTTATGCTTCAATCTACCACATCAAGAAAGGATTAAGCCTTCGAAATACCTTATGTTGAAGACCAACTGTTGTCTTTGTTGTTGGGAGTGATTTGATGTGAAAATGGTGGAAAACTAAACGTGGTGAAGGAAGTGAGAAAAGGCTCCTTCGTCGGGGCTGTCCTTGAGTGGAAAAACCCAGCAAATGACTTTTGACAGTAACCCTAACTTATAACATCCAAAACGCCGTCGTTGCATTTCACATATACAATATTATTCATGGGCATTATATATAAAATAATACTGGCAGGCCCAATACAAAAATTCCTGGTGTAACTATTTAATTTCGTAGGCCTAACATATGCATTCACGGGGTTGAAGGATATAAAACAACTATCACACAAGAAAAACATAAAGCTTAATTCCTGGGCGTTAGGAAACCATTCTCAGGCCCAATTAAATAATTCCAGGACTTAATCAAAATTCTCGGGCGTTACGATATAATTCCCGGGTTTGACATATTGGAACAGTTGTCATTAGTGACTTTTCAGTTCTCAATTAAAATGAATGTTCAATTTCCACATTGGAAGTTACAGTGACTTTTCAGTTTCCTATGAAAATGAATGTTCAATTTCCACATTGGAAGTTACAGTGACTTTTCAGTTTTTTATGAAAATAAATGTTCAATCTTTCATTTTCATTAGGATCCAATGGTTCATTTATGACTTTTAAGTTTTCAATGGAAATTAAAATTTATTGATTTAAAGTTACATAGGGTACAGTTGTGACTTTGCAATTTTTAATGAATTGGTAATTTGAAAAGGTGTTGTTTCAAAAAAAAAAGAAAAAAAAAAAATTTGAAAAGGTGACTTTGCAATGCTGTCGGTTGGGTAATCGAGGGTAGATAATCTAGTTCTACTCTACTATAAATATCCCATCTAAGGGGGCCTTACTCACTTCAATCTTCAATTATTTTTTTTAGGCCAGTTTAACAAGTTCAAATGGAAGGAAACGGTAGAGGCATTGACAACACCCACAGGGTAAATTCCATTTTCAGCTGTCTACATGATCGGATTGCAATTGCTGAGGACACTGTCCTTCAAGAGCGTGCAAATGCTGAACGCCTAAAAGTTGATTACAGTGTTTTGATGGGGAAGTTTCAGAACCTGGAAGCAGAAATTATCAATCTAAATGTTCAAATCGAAGCCCGGGACAACGAGCTCAATGGACTGTATCAACTTGTTGAGAAATTGCAGCAACAGTTGATGGATTTCAATATTCCGCCATCTACCTGAAGACATCTTCCTCCCATTGAAGTGCAGATTTTTATGTTTTCATGTTTTTCCTTTTTTTTTTTTAATCATATGCTGTACCCCCTACCGTTACTAAAATAAATAATGAATCTAACGTGTGATGTTATGTTTTCTTTGCCTGTTTGTAGATAATTACTAAATTACATAACACCGGAACTCTACAACAGGGGGGGCATACACATGTTAAACATAAGAACATAACAGGTTTAATAATAAAAACACCATACCCCTAACTTAAACATAGTGGCAACCAAACACCTTTCACACTTTAAACAATCTTGCCGACTATCACTCCAACAACAAAAACAAATACAAATAACAACAACATCACTCCAGTGCTTTGACTCTTCTTCGATACCTTCTCTTCAACATTCAGAGAATATTCAGAAGAGTAACGGCTTGAATGTTCGAAAAGGTTGCTTTTAGCTTTATATGCCTCATCAATTGAGTTAAACTTCTTGTAAGAAGCTCCTGGAAAACCATCCACTTGTTCATGACATTCAGGCCAAGAATTAAATATACCGGTTTTCCTTCCTTTGAAAACAACATAAACACAATTTTTCCCCATTGCAAACAGCACACTTTATATCTGTAAATTGATTATATTTCCACAAATTATAATTAGACAATGAATGTTTGACTTTGTATACGAAGCTTATATTGACAACAACAACACAAAACTGGTATACCAATGAATTTGGTTTCACAAAATCAGTTATTTTTAAGAAATGTAAAAATTAAAGTTTAATTTTTAGTAAACCAGGGAAAGATTTCGCAAACAAAACCCCTTCACAGTGATTAAAAAAAAAAAAAAAAAAAAAATAAGGAAGACCAAAACACGCATAATGTAGGCTGATTATATTAGATCTGAGAACTTGTTTTCAGAAGAGCAAAATCGTGTTTCAGACCCTAGAATGAAGAATGAATTTGTGTGGCAAGGATATGTATAACTTATGAAGATTGTTTACCTGCGAATCTTCTTCTTCGTGAGGAAGGGTCTATGGGAGGTCCCAAAAATGAGAAGCAACTAAGTTCGCTTTCAACTGGATACAAAGCAAAGAAAGAAGATGATGATTTAGTCGTCTGTTCACCCGTGAAGAAGAGGCACTTTTCAGGTTTAGGTTTTGGATTTCAGACCACGCGAAGAAGAAGAAGAAGTTTTCGTTTTTAGGTTGTTCAATGTTGGAAGACTCATGAAGAAGAAGATTTACTTGGATCGGATCAAGCAATTAATTAAGAATAAATAGGAATAAGATGATTTAGTGGGATCCAGCTTTTGATCCACTACAGGCTTATCATTTCACAACATGTGGCAAGTTGTTTATTATGCCCGGGATAAATTTGTGAGGCCCGGAATACATCGGAAACCCAGGGAATGACATCCCAGTCCACAATGTCTTTTGTTTTTATTAAATAAATGTTATGACATATTTAAAAAAATTTCCGACGTCAAAATTTGTTTTCCACGAGCGGTGCCCAATCATTGGGTAAGTCTTACACAATATGGAGTGTGTTCGTGACAGAAACGCTAAGTTCCCCTTCAATAAAGTAAAAAAAACCCCTGAATACTTTACTTCTATAACGATAGTGTACATGGACCAATTTCAATGGAGTTGGTTGGGGAAGATGTATCCGACCGTTCGATGTTCTCGAAAAACAAAGTAAACTTTCCCCTTGAAGCCGTATCCCTTTTGACCGTCTTGATCGGCGATAACGGTATGGGACCCAGACGATCGGATGCACGGTTGGTTTACTGTTAGGCCCGTGATAATACAATAAAGCTCGGGATAAAGTCATTTTGAAGCCCGCAGCATGGAGCCAAATGAGTGCTTTGGCTTTCTAGACAAGTGGCGAGATATGATTGGTTGAGGCCTCAAGATTGTGTTGTTTGACTTTGAATTTCCCATCTCTACGCCCAAAATCAAATTTTAGGTTTTCCCACACTTTTTTACTCAGTTTCCCAGGCCCTAATAGAAATTCCCTGGCGCAACAGTATGAAGAGTTCTTCAGCTTTTGGTCCACTATATGCGTATCACGTGACAACACGTGGCAAGTTGTAAAGCTTACTCCCGGGATAAAGTCGTGAGGCCCGGAATACATCAGAAAGCCAGGAATGACATCCCAGTCCTTTATGTCTATTGTTTTTATTAAATTTAAATTTTATGACAAATTTAAAAAATTTTCCAACGTCAAAATTTGTTTTCCACGAGCGGTGGCCAATCATTGTGTAAGTCTTACACAATATAGGGTGTGTTCGTGACAGAAACCCTTAGTTCCAAAGGGAAAGTAACAAAACCCCTGAATACTTTACTTCTATAACGATAGTGTACATGGACCAATTTCAATGGAGTTTGTTGGGGAAGATGTATCCGACCGTTCGATGTTCTCGAAAAACAAAGTAAACTTTCCCCTTGAAGCCGTATCCCTATTGACCGTCTTGATCGGCGATAACGGTATGGGACCCACACGATCGGATGCACGGTTGGTTTACTGTTAGGCCCGTGATAATACAATAAAGCTCGGGATAAAGTCATTTTGAAGCCCGCAGCATGGAGCCAAATGAGTGCTTTGGCTTTCTAGACAAGTGGCGAGATATTATTGGTCGAGGCCTCAAGATTGTGTTGTTTGACTTTGAATATCCCATCCCCCTCTGTACGCCAAAAATCAAATTTTAGATTTTCCCACACTTTTTTACTTCAGTTTCCCAGGATGTAAGAGAAATTCCCTGGCTCAACACTTTGAAACGTTCTCCAGCTTTGGTCCACAACAGCCTATCATGTGACAAAACGTGGCAAACTTTTGACAATGACCATGGTGTTTATATTTTTTATTATATTTTAATTTTCATAACAAGGGGACAAAGGGGGGTTATTTTCGGACATGTTGTTTTAGTGACATCAATGCAGGTATATACCCCCCTCCTGAGAAAAGATATTCCCAGGCACAAAATAAATATTCTCGGGCTTAGGAGATAATAATTGTTTTTTTTTTTTTTTAGATATATAACAACCAGTAAAGTAACACACGAAACCAAATAACAACAAATTACAAAAAGTCTCTCTCTAACAGATACAAGAGTTGCACATGCTAACTCAAAAGCAAAGGAATTTTCAGATTGAAACATTGCTAAGCTATTAATAATGCGAACACTAGTACACAGCAACTTAATATCATTCACTAGAAATTTAGATTCCCCTTCAATAGGGATCGAATCATTGAGAATAGCCACAAAAAAAAAACCACACAAAACTTCAAAACACATCCAGATTCCAAAAGAGTCGAAAAAGTCACAATATTTCAAGCCAATTGACCGCAATCAGCGATCATTACAAGCTTGGAGGTGAAGCCGGAATTGGAACCGACTTTCTGGACGGCCTTCATGATGTCAAATCCCTCAACGACAATGCCAAATACGACATTAGTGCCATCGAGCCACTCGGTCTTCGCGGTTAAGATGAAAAATTGGGAGTTGTTGGTTCCTGGACCAGTATTCGCCATGGAGAGGATCCCAGGACCGATGTGCATGTTTACGAAATTTTCGTCGGCAAAACTATCACCGTAGATGGACTCGCCTCCAAGTCCGTTACCTTCAGTGAGGTCTCCTCCAATGAACATGCTCCTGGGTATGACGCGGTGGAAGGTCGTGCCCTTGTAGTGGAGTGGCTTCCCGTTTTTACCAATTCCCTTCTCCCCGGTGCAGAGAGCCCTAAAGTTCTCTGCAGTTTTAGGGGTACTGTCGGAAAACAGCTCGATCACAAGTCTGCCCGCTGGTTCGCCGCCGATGGTGAGGTCTAAGAATACTCTAGGGTTCACCATTTTCTCCTGAATCAAGAAGTGAAAAACAAGAATAATATAGAGTAAATGATAAAGATGTTTAACTGATGAAGATTGTTTACCTGCAGATGCGGACGTGAGGATGAGTATGTGGGTGGAGTTTTGCTTTCAACTGGTATACTATGCAAAGTAGGAGAACCTCGTTTGACAGAAGAAGAGGAAGGAGTTTAAGTTTGTATTTAGGTGGTTTGATCCCACGTGAACAAAGTACAGATTTTGTGGGATCCAGCCTTAAAAGAAGAACCCCAGATTTCGTGGGATCAGGCTGTAATCCACAAACACCTATTATGTAAAAACACGTGCCAACAATGTTATCACAAAGCCAAGCCTAAGATTAGAACATATATGTAGAGCCAAGGAATGTTACCATAACGCCTGAGAATTATTGAATTGCGCCTGAGAATTTAAATCCGAAGCCCAAGAGATTAGCATGTTGAAACTAAACAACCCGAGAAGCAAGCGAATTCAGCAGCGACTTTATTGAAGTCACATTTGTAGTCGCATATGGATCAGCTGCACGTATGGTTGGTGTCATATATTTTTACCACGTCAATAAAGTTGGAGAGACCTAGAATAGTACCGTAAAGACTGAGAAAACGTTGTTTGCGCCTGGGAAATTGATATCTGAAAGGAGACAAGTAGGAATACAAATGTAAAGCCTGGGAATATTATAGTACGGCCAGGGAATATTATAGTAAGGCCAGGGAATTTATTATATGAAGCCCGAGAAATATAAATTTGGAAACCATAGAAACCGAGAAGCATGCGACTATAGAAGCGACTTTAATGAGGTCACTTATGTAGTCGCATATGCGTCGGTTCCAGCTGTGGTGTGGTAGTAGTTTCATATATTTTTACCAAGTCAAACAATTTGGGGAGCCCTAGAATGGTACCGTAAAGACTGAGAAAACGTTGTTTGCGCCTGGGAAATTGATATCTGAAAGGAGACAAGTAGGAATACAAATGTAAAGCCTGGGAATAATTTCATTGGGCCAGGGAATTTATTAGCAGAAGCCCGTTAAATATAAATTTGGAACCACAGAAACCGAGAATACAAGAAACTTTAGATGTGACTTCATTTGAAGTCACATATGAAGTCGCATATGGATCCTGTGAGAAATTAGCAAATAACAACTTTACTCTTGTGTGAGATGTTTCATATGATCCTGTGAGTACAATGTAGAGCCCTAGATATTTGTGGTAAAGAACAAGAAAACATGTAAAGCTTAAACGATGACATTGTAATGCCCGGGAATTACACTGTGTTTCAGCCAGGGAATAAAGTTGTTTCATGTCCCAAACAAAAATGCCCACCTAGTAGGCCTCCCGCTCAAAAACATTAACATATATATACAAGTGCCCCTACATACAATGAACTGCCCACTATCTATGACATACACAATCAGTCTTTACAGCCAGAAATTTAAGGGGAATTTACAATTTGCCCATTTGTGAAAATATCAAGTGCCATTGCCCTACGAATTGCAGGTATATCTTTTTGGGCAAATTCATTCGTCCACGGTAATCTACATCCGGAGAGTATTAATTCAGCATACTTCAACATGAACACACCACAACTATAACTGCAACATGTTAAGATTAAACAAACATATAAGATTGTTAAGGGGAATGAAGAATTTGTGAAAATGAAAATAAAGGAAAGAACAATACCCATCATTTTGTTGGGGAATCAAGGTGGGTTTGATGTTTGTAGCAGTGAATGCACTAGTGTGAGGATTGAATTTTGTTTGGGCATAGTAACCCGAGTGCTTCAAAATGGACGGCAACAAGTAAAATAGGCATCTGATGTCTTTCAACCGCAAGTCATTGTTACCTTTGCGGGGCCACAGTGAATCATAGAGATGAACTTCTCCATTCTTTAGCATTACTTGACAAAGGACCCAATGATTTCCAGTGTTGCATGGTATCAACACCTGTGTATACAATACAAATGTTATGCCCACGTATATAATAATTGTTGACCACATTATGAATGAAAGTTGAAAGTGAAACCATACTTACAGATTCCATTTTCCACCAGGGGTCAGCATAAAGAAGGTCGTGACCGGAAACAACTTGTAGCCAATCCGTGTTTGGTTCGAATTCCAACGGATTGAATTCCGGATACTCTTCCCAAACCTGGACCAATAGAGGCGGTGGATCCTTCTTTTTGTTGCCCCTTGTTGTTTTACTGTCTCATTTTTTCCGCATTTCTTTCACATTTCCATCATTAGCTTTTTCCTGTTCACTCATCTCAACCTCTTGTATTGCCCTTTCAGTATCCATATTCTCCATTAGAAAATCCCATCTCCTTTTTAGGTTCACCTATGTAATGAATTGAATTACAAAGTTAGAAATTAAATGGAAATAATTACAAGTTCACCATTAATGTCTAAAGCTTGTCTGGATGTTACTTACGAAAAATGTGACGTTGACTAATGCGATATTCTGCAGGTAGTTCACATTTGGAGTTGAACGCCTCCTCCACAGAACGTCAAAGTAGCTGTGTATGTGCTATGGAAAAAAAAAGATAAACGTTAACCATTTGACCTAATATTAGTATATATTTTGTGATATATACAATTGAAACAAATCCATTCAGAAAAATGCCCAACAACCAGTTAATTTGCAAATGATATAGAAGACGAGGGAAATTTGAAAACAACTTACCATATCCGATATCAGTTTTCTTGGGTCCACCAGCTCTTTGAAATGATGATGCTCCATTAATTGGATTTGCCCGGTATATACACTGTTAATTGTGAACATTACTTAATTGATATTGGGAAAACAAATTCATAAATTAATACATTATACTAGGAATATATTAGAGAATATTAATGAACCCTTACCAAGTGGGTTGTTTGGTCTTCAAAAAGGCCGTGAACTCAACATTAGTTACTTCGCCTTCGGTGGAAGGTTTGTCCAAACCACTTGATTTCAATCTTTTACTCGCCAAGGGATTAACCCATTCTTGGCACAGAAACCTTGTTCGCTTTCTGCTCCTAGCCTTGTCCCGATCCTTGTATGTCACATTTGGGTTTGCCACTTCATAAGCTACAAGACTTGGGGAAGCGATATCATCCAAATTTATGGAGTGTTGGACAGAATTCTTTGTCAACGGTTGTGTCTCCTCAACCATTTCTTTAATGCAATTGTTGACACATTCATTCATCTCCTTCATCTCATTTTCATCAAGAATACTTTGGCTGTCCACATCCTAAAATGTACAAAGATATTAAATCACTGGAATGCAATTGATAAACATACAAAAACTTGATGACAATATATACCTCAACCATTTTTGAATCATGTAGAGCATCACTTTTTTCCACTACTTTGAACAAAATCTCACGATCAACATCCTATATTCACAAGTATAAGTAATCCATTAATGACTAAAGTATCATAAACAGAAAAAAAAAATGATTAGATTAGTACCAAGTTTAGGGGTTGGCAATATATTACCTCTTCAGAAATCTTGTCATTCTTTTGTTTGCTTCTTGCTAAATTTTCATCTGTTGATTTCTTGGCCGGTGTATCTCCAACCTTCATTTCTTCTCTGTTCTCTCCTGCCTTGATTTCTTCTCTTTTATCTCCAGCCTTCATTTCTTCTCTTATCTTAGTAAGTTCTGCTGTAAAATAAGATTTCTGTCGTTCCTCGCTTGCTGCAATTAATTTCGCAGTAGATGAATTGCTTTCCTTAATCAGCGAAGCAATAGCTGAATAAAGGTCGGCAATGGTGGACGGCGGAATAGCAGACTGCAATGAACAAAATATGAGTGTCAACATTTACAACATAACTACAATAATCAGTGGTAAAATGAAACTGTCCTATACAATATTCCTTCGCTTTTTACAAATATATCCTGCTAACCCATACATATGTCTACATTTTGCTCCTCACCCATCATTATAATAATGCTACATGAAATGGAAAAGAATTGTGGCAACAAAATCATTTAGTGTACCATCCAACCCCTCCCCAAAACCCCCCACCCCCACCCCCTTCTCCTTACTAAGAGACACTAAACTATTATAATAAACTACACTAAATAGTTTGGGATGTAGAGCCAAGTAGGAATACATATGTAGAGCCAGGGAATATTATAGTAAGGCCTAGGAATAATTTCATTGGGCCAGGGAATTTAAGAGCTGAAGCCCGTGAAATATAAATTTGGAACCACAGAGACCGAGAAGCATGTGACTTTAGATGTGACTTCATTTTAAGTCACATTTTAAGTCGCATATGGATCCTGTGAGAAATTACCATTTACCATTTCCTCTTGTGTGAGATGTTTTGTGGGATCCTGTGAGTACATATGTAGAGCCCTAGATATTTGTGGTAAAGAACAAGAAAATCATTTAGTGTACCATCCAAACCCTCCCCAAAACCCCCCACCCCCACCCCTTTCTCCTTACTAAGAGACACTAAACAATTATAATAAACTACACTAAATATTCTCATCAAATTAAATCGTACCTTGTGAGTTTGGAAATCAGTATCTTCAAACAACTTCTTCCTAGATGGGGGATCATCCGGTGATCTCACAAAGGGTGATGTTGTACGGTTGTACATAGATTCATCCCCACCATCCACTTTATAATGCTGATCATGGTCCTCATCAGAACTAACCTTGTCTTCATTTTCAATTACCTCTTGAGCTGCCTCTAACAAACCCTTCCCCTTGTGTATCAGTGGGCCACACACATAGTCCGGCGTCAAGGACTTATAGTAATCCGTCCCCTTCTCATGTCTCGTAACCTCCCAAGGAAAAAATGACATCTGCATGTGTAAGGAGCCCCAAAATCAATCTTATGGACTTAAACGAAAACAATTCGGTATTATTATAAAACTAATAAAACGAAAAATATTGAAATACACACCGATGATATGAATCTAGATTCGATATTGGTAACCCTTTTATTGAAATTCCATCTGTTAAAACGTGGATAGCCGGTACGGTATTGTGTACCGACGACATTCGACAATCGAGTTATTCTCTCCACAGCCCATACCTATTTAATTAAATATCATACAATGTTATTCTATTGTTATATACATGAATATTGTGTGTAATGTACAAAGGGACGAGAAAATATAAGTCATACCTGAAATGGTAGAGTAAACCCAAATATATTTAGGGTATGCTTCTTGGATTTCTTCTTTACAGGCACCTCAATTTCCGGGAGTTGCCCTCCTTTGTTTTCATCCACGCCCCCTTCTTGCCCTTCTATTTGTTTGTTCCTATCCACTTCTTGCCTTTCACTTTCTTTGTTCTCTTCTCCAACTTCCTCTTCTCCTTCTATATTCTCATCCACTTCTTGCCCTTCCGTTTCTTTGTTCTCTTCTCCATCTTCCTCTTCTTCATCTTCTCCATCTTCTCCATCTTCTCCTTCTATTTTATTTTTCCCCCTTCCCCTTCCTTCTGCCTCTTTCTTCTTCTCTTCCTCCTTCTTCTTCTCTTCCTCCTTAGTTGTACCTCTCAGTAAGTGAATGTGCTGCTGTGTAAATCTCTTCAGCCAAAACAGTGTAACACTGTATATGTAAGACCCCCACGGAAACTTTTTAAAAGCTTCTTCGTCCTCAACTAATGCAAACATCCATCCGGGAATGGCTTTCCGTCCATCATCTGTGCCAAAAAATTGGCTAACCATAAAGATTGACGCCATCTTTAATACGTCTTCACCCTCCTTGCTCGTGAGCCTTTTCATAGTGGCATACAATAGGTCAGCAGTCGGCCTTTTCTCTTTGAAATATTTCTTTAACAACGAACCCTCTTTAGCATCTTTTTTTTTATTGAAACCTTGAGGCAGCGGGCCCATTCTCAGACCACTACAAACACAAAATTCTTCTTTCCCAAAACGAAGCTGCGACCTCCCAATACCTAGCCATATTTCATCCTCTCTTTGTTCGGGCTTAATAACCTCCCTTTTTAAAAGGTTGTGAATAAGTAATCCATGAATCCTCAATGGTTGTGGCAAATCCAAGTAATCGCCAAACGGACCTTGCTTAAATCTTTGAAGCATGCCACAACTCCTTAGGACCTCCTTAATATCTGTAATTAGATTTTTCTTGCTCTGAGAGTTTACTTTAACTTCAACCACCCACTCTTTGTGGTCTGGGAAACGCCATAGATTGTTGTTTGGATTTTTAGGCATCTGCTTTACCACAAAACAAAAATAACATATACTTAGGGTCGGGCATTTCAAACAAGGATAAACAAAGAAAGTTAAACAGAGATTAAACATAGCAAAATTGAACAAAATGCATTGTAAAAAGGAAAATGAAGCCAGGGAAATTCATGTAAGGCACGAGAATTTCAAGTGAGAAACTGAAGCCAGGGAAATTCATGTAAGGAACGAGAATCTCAAATGTGAAACTGAAGCCAGGGAAATTCATGTAAGGCCTATTAATCTTGTATGAAGCCCAGAAATTAAGTGTGAAATTCAGATATGAAGCTTTATATTAACATTCAACAAATTCCTGGGCCACACATCTAATTCCAAGGTCAAATCTATCATTCCCAACCCTTATAACAAAAACCACCACCAAGGATTATCGGATACTAGTTGGGAGTTATGTTACAACTGCAGTATAAGACCTATATATGGTATGATGATTTGAATTAAATAAAATCAGAATGAATATTGTTATTGTTATTTCCAAACTCTGTTCTTCTCTAAATATTTTGGGGTTTCTCTATTAGGGGGTTATTCTTTCCTAATTCGGGGTACCAATTCTATTCTATTTGTGGGGGGGGGGGGGGGGGGGGGGGGGCTCTCTCAAATTAGTACATATCACACCACCAGTCAAACCTTAAAAGAGAACCAATCAACCCAACACACTACCTCTGTTCTGATGTTGGTTTCCTGTCGCCAAGTCGCTTCTCCTCCTCTTCTTCTTCTTTTCGTTCCCCCTTCTTCTGGGCTTCTTCTTCTTCTTCGGGTTCTGGTTCTGATGGATGTTTGGTCGATGTTGGGGTTTGAATCGGGATTGTTGGCAGAGGGTGTTACAACGAAAATGGTGAATAGGGTTTAATCAATCGGGGCTTTGGTCGGGTTCGGTGATGGAGATGGAACGGTGCCGATAACGATGTTAGTCGCCTCTCGCTTCTCCCTTTGATTGATGATGTTTCAAATTCTCAACCCCAGTTGTTGGTGCTGTAGGTATTAGAGGGAAAATGGTGGTGCTGTAGGTATTAGAGGGAAAATGGGGTAAGGGTACTTTGGTAATATTTGTAAGTTAGGGGATTAATGAAGGGTACTCAGGTCATTTTGATATGAATCAGATCAAGGGTAATTTGGTAAAAGCAACTCAAAAAATGACATAAATGATATTTTTTTTACAAGTGGACAGTTTTGATCTTTGCAACTTGTAAGTTGCCATATAAACAAAGCCCCCTTTTTTGTTTGCATGAAGCAAGGACTTTTTAGTCCTTCGTAGTCGGCCCCCAATGTTTCTTTGAAATAGGATTAATTGCACTAATATCCCTATTTTTATCGAATCTAGCAAGCTTTCAAATATATGTATGCAACTAACACAAACACCCCTTACCGTTAAAATTAACCATTGGACAATGACTTTTGAAAAGACAAAATTACCCTGTGTTGAAAATCGAAATTACCTTGCCTTGAACAGTGCAGGTTTTTTTTTTATTAAGAAAAATGATCAAAATGCCCTACTTACATTAGAAGTTAAGGAGCCGTTTGGTATGGGGTAATCTTTGCATGTGAATGAGAATCCGATAGCATTACCATATTTGGTAGCAGGTTTGAGTTTTTTTAAACATAGGAAAGTGAATCCCATGGGAATATTCTCCATCTGATTCCCACCGTGGGACCCTCCCTCATTAAAAAAAAAAGTATTATTATTCTTTTTCAATTTTTTTCTTCTGTTTTTTCCATGTTTCTATTTTTTTTTTTTTTTTTTTTTTTTTTTTTTTTTTTTTCCTTTCTTTTTTTTTTCTTTTCTGGTTCATGATTTTTTTTCCTTCCATTTCCTCCTCTTCTTCTATTTTCTTCTTCTTCTTCTCTTTCTGTTTTTTTTCTTCTGGTTTGTGACCTCCATCGGAAAATTCACATCGACATTTGTGTGTGTGTCTTTGTTTTTGGGTTTTTTTGGTTATGATATACAAGAAGATTTTTGAATCTTTGGAAAAATTTATTCTTTTTGTTGGGGATGTCTTTGAATCTGGGTTTTGTATCTTTGAATCTAGGTTTTGAATTTGGGTTTTTGATTCTAATCCCTTTGTTTTTTTTTTTTTCTTTTTTTTTTTTTTTTAATAATCTCTTTCTCTTCTTTATGACCGATTCTCATTTGATTTCAGTCAAATGTCTTTGTGTATATATGTATATATATAAGAATGTTTTAGGTTCTAAAATAAAGTAAAGCTTTCGGTTCACTGCAGTTAAAGCTTGAAATGTCATCCAATTTGGGGCTCTAAAAATAGTTATTTGATTTCAAAAAGCAAACCTATTTGATTTCAGCAACAAGTTAGATACCAGTTTTACTTTTTATTTGGGTTTGAAATCAATTCTATTTTTCTTATGGTGGGTTTCTTCTTCTGCTAGTTCTTGCTTTCTCTGGAGAATACCATCTATGCATCTTTCACTATGGAAACCGATAACTCACTGTGCTGCTTTAATCACGGACAAGAAGACCAGATGATGAATCAATATGAATTTTGTTTTATTTTTTAATTTTTTAATTTTATTTACTGAGAAAAGTTTAATTTTTTTATTTTAAAATTAATTTTAGCATGTTTTTATGCTTATAGACAAAAAAGATTTCCATGTGAACCAAACACAATTATCTAACATTTCCTGGAATCTGACTTAATATTCCCACGCACAACCAAACACATATATACAGGTTTCCTAGGAATCATATTACCATGTTTAACTTTCCGAGAAATCCTATTATTTTGATTACTTTATACCAAACGGCCCCTAAGGGTGTTTGTGTTAATTTTGTGCATTTGTTTGAAATCATGTTAGATTCAATAAATTGAAGGTTAGATTAGTGAAATTAACCCTTGAAAAAAAAATCTTTAATTAACTGTGGAATAAAAATGAGAGTTTATGGTACTGTTGCCCCCTGAATTGTTTGCGAATTGCTAATGTACCCCTAAATTCTTAAAATGGTCACTAAACCCCTTGAACTCTTTGAAATTGGCAACAAGTGATGGAAGGGAGACGGACGTCTAGGGAAAATTGTATTTACATACCCTGATTATATGCATAATTGCATTATAACTAGAAAAATATAATAATAACAGTAGACACCCTTTGACAAGTAGACTAATGTCCAAAAAATATAAATAAATAAATAAACAACAACAACAACAACAACAACAACAACAATAATAATAAAATAGTAATAATAATAATAATTATAATAATAAATATAATAATAATAATAATAATAAATAATAATAATAAATATTTGAAAGTCATAGTTATTTAGTCATAGCTATTCCAATTCCATCCCATCAATTAGTACGTATGTTTTGGGGTTGTATTTTATAACGTAACACATATGGTGGAGGTTTAGACATATATTAATAACCAATTTCTTTAAATATGCAAATTTCTAGTTTCGAAGAGATCTGGAAAAAAAAAATAAAAATAAAAATAAATTATATTTTCAAATTTTCAGATTGGATCTCCACCATTCATTATAATTATATTTATTCATTTATTTATTTATTATTGTATTTTATTTTTATTTTTATTTTTATTTTTATTTTAATTTTAATTTTATTATTATTATTATTATTATTATTATTATTATTATTATTATTATAATATTTATTTATTTATTTTTACATTAGTCAACTGGTCAAAGGGTGTGTGGTGTTATTATTATATTTTTCTAGTTTTAATACAATTATGCATATAATTAGGGTATGTAAGTGCAATTTTTCCTAGACGTCCGTCTCCCCTTCTGTCACTTGTTGCCAATTTCAGAGAGTTTAGGGGGTTTAGTGACCATTTTAAGAATTCATGGTGCATATTAGCAATTCGCAAATAATTCAGGGGGCAACAGTACCATTTACTCTAAAAATTAAAGTTTGTTAGTTTATTATTAATCTCAGATAAGAAAAAAATCATTAATTTCTTTTGAATTATTACAATAAACTCAAAGTTGGAAGGAGGGGAACATAATTTGAACTCATAACTTCACTGTGTAAGTGTGGGTGTGGGTAAAATACAACTTGATGAATCTTATCTCTTCTATAATAAAAATTTATTAAACTTCTTTTCAATTTTTTTTTATTAAACTTGAAAAGCTAAGCTAACTTTAAGGATTATCCATTAATAAGAGGACTCAGATCCTTTCCTTACCTCATCTCACCTCATCCTCACCTCACTTAGGGGGTGTATTCAATAAGATTTCAAATGACTTTTAAAGACTTTTTAAAGTGGATGACTTTTGCAGATTTCATGGACTTTTATAGACTCTACAGAATTATGAAAAACTCTCACAAACTTTCACTTTAAAAGACTTTCATTTCAAAAGACTTTCGTAGACTTTCATTTTAAAAGACTTTCATAGATTTTCATTGATTTTTAAATATAATGTATACTTTGTTTTAGCAAAATTACATATATTTATCATGTCAATAAAATAATTTTTTCAAATAAAATCATCAACATTCTTTAAAAAAGTGAGGAAAAAGGTGAGGTGAGGAGAAAATCCTAGTCAGAATCAAATTTAAATGAGTGAGAGGTGCTTAATTACTCAAACAGGATGAGTTGTCATCTTTAATTCAATAACGTCCAACATAAATTTGTTTCTATTCATCTCTAAGGAAATACAAGTAATAACCAACTATTGCAAGGCCAAGGGCATCAATTATAAGATCAGTTATCATGTCAAGAAAATTATGCTAAATTACGGTTCTACTAACGAAGTGAAAGAGAATGGTTCTCAATTCCACGAGAGTTTTGTTCAAAAGAATGAATTTCATTAGAGGGAATATGGGTAAATAGTATCAAATGGGTTTGACCTTGTGGGGATAGCACCAAATTTATAATTCTATATTTTTTAGTACCAAAGTATGTAATGAGACAAAAAAGCAATCGACTTCACTTTTCTTTCTACTTTCTCTTTCTCCCAAGAAAACAACTTTTTCCTTCACTTTTTCAAAAGAAAAAAGGAAGAATCTATCAAGAAAGTTTTAGAGGAATTATGATTTTATCTCTTTTGTAATTGTTAGAGACAAAGAAGAGGGATAGTCAAGAAGAGGGAACAAAAAAATCGCGAACAAACATAAATCAAAAGAAAAACGAAAAAAATGGATTTGAAAAAATTTCTAGAAAAAAGTTAGATTCAAGGAAGTAAGTCTCTAAGATTTTTTTTTTTTTTGAGACATGTTTTTGTATTTCTGAGACATCTTTTGGTATTTACGAGAATTATTGGATGTAATGGAAAAATTAAATTTTTTTTTTTTTTTGGGAAATTATTATTCTCCCCCCTGTAGTTTGCTATATTCTCCATTTTCCCCCCTCTAGTTTTAAAATTCTCTAAATTCCCCCCTCCCATGCACAAATACAACCAATTTCATCTTATAAAAATATGCATGGGAGGGGGGGAATTTGAGAATTTTGAAATTAGAGGGGGGAAAATGGAGAATACGGAAAACTATAGGGGGGAGAATGATAATTACCCTATTTTTTTTTAGTGGTTTTAAGTCTCGGGTGACCTACCCGAGAGGTGACCTACCCAAGACTTCTCGGGTTGGTCACCCGAGACTTAGTGCCACTAAAGTTTTTATTTATTATTTTTTTTACATATTCGTCGACCTCCACTGGAGGTCAAGGTGCTTTCAATCTCCACTGGGAGTCTTTTTGACCTCCACTGGAGTTCTGTTCTACCTACATTGATGGAGGCAATTGAGGTTTTTAAGGAAAAAAACCAAAGAAAATAAAGGATACATAAAAGAATAAAAGTAAAAATATGGGTATTTTTGTCCATCACCATATTTTGGTGCCAATTAAACTCAAATTATTAAGTTGAGTCTCAAAAGTGCATCTTCAAAGAGTGCTATAATTTAAAGAACCCATTTTATTAAGTGGAAATTGTTAAAAATGACCACATACAGAATGGAAATTTTGTTTTTAACCACATGTAAAAGTTTAATTGTTAATAACTGAAATTCCCTTAACCACTTATAGTGTAAAATATACTCGGTTTGGGGGGGGGTGGGGGGTGAGTGGCAAGTGTTATAAGCAATACAAGTTAATAGTAAGAAACTAAATTACGAAAATCAACCACTGGCAAACCACAATTCACTATGACAAAAAGGAGATACACACTCAAAAAACAATCAACACATGATACACTCCCCAAACTATCAACTCATATTCTACCATCGGGCCTAGTGAACCACTTTGCCTACTTCCTATCCAAGGTATGACTATCACACCTCTAGGAAGCAACTTCCTATCCAAGACGCTCACGTCTCTAGGAAGTTTCCTTGCTTGTCTATTCGGATCCTCCCGATCCTAGATAAGACTTCTTGCTTAGTTATCCAAATCACCCCGATCCTAACTAAGACTCCTTGCTTGGATATCCGGAACACTTTCCTAGCCAAGTTTTCTTGCTCAAGTCAAAGCTTCACTCACTTTAACAAGAGACTTCCACCTTATGCAAGGCAATGCTCTAAGTGAAGTGCAAACAAGTAATATATATGATGCAATCACAATCAAATAGAGCAAGAAGATCAAACACAACTATATGAACATGCAATTAGAGAACTAGATTAGGCTTTCGAAAATCAATCACAAATATATCTAGAAACCTAAGCATGTGAATTAAATAAGAACTGGATTAGAATAATAGATATCACAATCAAAGTATCCTAGTTCTTAGAACATGTGACTTAAATCTAGAAATCAACAATCAAGCTCAAGAATACAGTATTTCTAGAATCAAGTTCATGTTCATCAAGTTTTAGCTATAAGATGTTCAAACAAAATTGTAAAGGCTAAACTCAAAAATCACTCAAACAAGCTTAAAAACTGAATCAAAATCATTCTAAACATTTTTCTTTAATCAAATAAGAAGATCCATGAAGTTTATCATAAAAGAAATGGAAAGAAGATGATTCACGTACAAATGATGAACACACGAGTGGAGATCAGATCACTGTGAAAAATCTAGACATCATTTGACTCTGAAAATGCTTAGGACTTGTTCCTCTCTTCAAGACCAACAATTTTGGCTTTTGAATCACTCAAATCAAAGTTGTCTTGAGAGAGAGAGAGAGAAAGAGAGAGAGATATGACCAAAACAAAAATAAAAAATGCTTTGAAGAATTTCTACACTTGTATTCTTCAAATTGAAAAATGAGAGGGAAAAGAGATTTAAATGGAGGGAAGGTGATGTGGAGAGAAGAGATTTTCGGCCACCAAAGGAGGCCTCTCTACCTCACTACCCTGAGGAGGCGCATGGCCAACTCGGGGGCAAAGGGAGGTCTTCCCCGAGTTGGCCGCGCACCTCCTCAGGGAAGGTGAACAAAATGGCCTTCGGCCATTCGCTTCCTCCCACGTGCTCCCTCGCGTTCTTCAACCGTTCCCCGGCCTCCGAACTTCGAATTTGAATCTGTTTACGAATTACAAACCATAACTCTCTCACGAACATATACAACTACAAAACCTTGACCAGAAATTAGAAATTCGACTTGATACACAAAGACGAAGACCAAGTACAAACAATGCACGAAAATGTTCGTAATTTCCAACTCAGAACTAGAAAATAAATGAATGAGTAAACGAAATGACTGGAACTCAATAAGGAATGATATGAGAACATATTTGAGATCGATATTCATAAAACACAAACAAACAAATACAAGAACACACAACATGCCATTTCCTAGATAAAGTCCTAGAACATGCAATTTTACAAAAGTTGTCAATTGAATCTAATGCATGTGCATACTTCAACAAGTGTGTGAATGTTTTATACCAATTTAGTGCAGCGATGCAGAGATAAAAATGTATGCAATGTGTGTGTGTGTGCTTACGCCTTGCAAGAGGAAGAAGAATCTCGATACCTTAGCATCCAAATAAGCACATTTCCTTTTGAAGACAAACATTGCATGAGAAGTTGCTTTTCTTCTTTGAAGCTCATAACAACCACGAAACTACCTAAGCAACTAGACATTACAAAGAAAGAGAGTTTTGATATGGAATCAAGCTAATACAAATCTAAAACCTCATCTTCACCATACAATATTCACTCATAAAAACTCGTAGTTGATTGCATTCTCACATCCTCACATTACAAAAAGATCCCTAGACTAAAATGTCTTCATGTCTTCATAAGTCTTCAAGAATCCCTTCTTTGATCATCAAAGTACTTATGAGAAAAATAGCAAACCAAACAAGAGATCTTCGACAAAGAAGATTAGTGAGAATATATTCATAAAAACAAATAAGATTCCTCCTATCTCATATAAAAGATCACTTTAAAGGTCTCCCTTAGATCTTTAACCTCAACACACAAGAATTCTTTACTCCCATTTAAGAAAAGAATTCTCCCCCTTAATACAAGAAGGTAAATAATCCACAAAGAGGTACATTCTCCCACATGAGGTACATTTCTCCCACAAATAGTAAGCTACACATATCTTCCCCTTTTTGTTAAGGAATAGACAAAGGACTCAAGAGATAGAAATATGAGATATTATGCAAACAAGTCGTATAGAGAACGAAGTCAAAAACTAAGCTCCCCCTTAACATATGCTCCACATTATGATCAACGAGTAAAATTGTTCACAAGGGAATCACACAATCATACATTTCAAGCAACAAGAGAGAATATATCATTACTTTTCAAGGTCAAAGAGAGAATTATAGATTTTCATTGATCTCTCAAAAATATTCTCACATTGCTAATGAATCAAGCACTACAAGAAAAATATGTGTGTGTGTATGTGTGTGTGTGCTTCTAGCATATATAAAAGAAGCGATTGAGATATCAACATGCAAACCACATCAATACCTATCCATCTAAAGCGTTTCCAATCTAGGTCAAACCGATTATCATCCAAAATTTTCACTTTAAAGAGAATAGATTTCAACACATGAGCATGTGTGTGCATGTGGCTCGTTAACTCATTTTTGTTTCTCAATTCGAACATTCTCAATATTCAACTATACCCCTTTAAGCCTTTTTTTTTTTTAAAAAAAAAAAAAATATTTCTTTTAGGCTTTGAATCAAATATATATATTTTTTATTGATTCTTTTCAACACTTCTTTGATTTTTCTAACATAAACATATACACTTCATGACGGCTTTCACTCATCATAATGGTGTAGCCCTTTCCTACATTGGGCGACTGCACAACCAAAATGTGTAGCCCTTTTCACGAAGGTACTCATTGAGTTCTATGTAGTTGCCGAAGCAAAATGGATACTAACCATAGGTCATCTATCATGTATTATGCAATAAACTTTTAGATGTATCCATAATCTACACATTTTCAAACTCAACTACTCAAACTAAAACATATAAGAGAAGTATTAGTGCACTTTTAAAAACAAGATTTTAAGGCTCAAGTACATGATCTAAAAAAATGCAAGTTATTAGCTCAAGATCATTCATTCTCAAGTGAGTAGCTCTCAAAGTAATTGATATTCAAAAATAAATTTTTGCTTATCAAGCCACTCACAATCACACACAGACATCAATCAACACAAATCATGCCAATGGATCTTCTAAGAGATTTAAATCTCTCTTTGTCCAAAGGCTTAGTGAACAAATCCGCAAGTTGATTTTTAGTAAGCATATGCTCTAGAGTAATAATAGAATGTTCAACTAGTTCCCTAATGAAATGATGCCTAATATCTATGTGCTTTGTGCGTGAGTGTTGAACCAGATTTTTAGGCTATGTTTGGTAGGGAGGAAAAGGGAGAGGAAAGAAAAGGGTAGAGGGAAAAGGGAGAAGAAAGTGGAGAAATATGTGTTTGGTATTGAGAGAAAAGGGGAAGGAAAGGAAAAATGGGAGGAAAGAAATGTGGGTGGGACCCACCAATTTTAATCCTCCCAAAAGTGGGAGGAAATGACAGGGAAAGAAACTTGCTTTTTGATTTGACTTACAATTACAATTTTGTCCATTTTTTTTAATATATAAAATATAATGTTAGGGTAAAATAGTAAAATTAATAAAAAGATCATTTCTTTCCTTCATGTTTACCAAACAGCTCAAGGGAAAATCATTTTCCTTTCTTTCCCTCATGTTTTCTATCCCTTCAAATCTTTCCATTCATCATATTTTCTTTACTCCCTACCAAACAGACCCTTAGAGATGTTACTGACACTCAAATTATCACAATAAAGTGTCATTTTACCTTGTTCTATCTCATAATCCTTAAGGATTTGCTTCATCCAAAGAGGTTTTGTGCATGCACTTCAGACCACAATGTACTCGGTTTCAGAAGAAGAAAGGGAAACATAATTTTATTTCTTACTTGACCAAGAAACTAAGTTATTTCCCACGTAAAAGCAACCATCCGATGTGCTTTTACGATCATCTATGTTTCCCGCCCAATCCGCATCACAATATTCAACAAGAATATTATAAGGAATCTCATTTATTGATTGGCTTATTTCATGAACAAACCACATATTGAGGTTTGCATTGTAAGGGTAGTTTAGGTGATTAAGGATCAAGCTCAAATGCCCTTTTAAGACCTCAAGGTGACAAGCACTCCAAAGGTATATCTTTAGTGCTTAGTTTTCTTTGAAGAGATTTAGTAGCACACACACATTTAGCATATTTTCATATGTGTGCATTCTCTTCACATGTCACATTTCACACGTACACTTTTGTTTTTGCATCTTGTTGTGTTTTTGTGTCTTGTAATTTGTTTACCGAATATTGTTCAGAAACGTCCGTGTTTGCACTAAAGTATGCTTGGTTTTACGCAAAGACCGCCCTCGGAAATTGCCTTGGCTTCTCCTTTGGTTTCACCACATTTGGTGAATTGACAGTTGTGATCGGCGGCCTTACTGCCATAATATATATGTATTATATATGTATTATATATATATTATATATTATATATAAAATATATTATTATATTAAATAATATATAATATATATAATGTACTTTTATATTTTATTATTATTATCCATAATATATCATGTTATCATGAATGTTTTATAATTAGAGGTATTTTGATCAAAATACAGTTAACTCCATTCCATTATGTTGTTAACCAAACAAAATAATACTGATTTAGAGACTAATTCTAAAGTTCCAACCAAACAAAAAACTTACTAGTTTCCTTTTCCTTTCCATCCTTATTCTCATTCCCATTACCATTCCGATTACCATTCTGCCATGTAACCAAACATGACCATAGAGTATAGACCAATAACTTAACTATATATGTTTTAAAAAATATAATTTTATTAGAAGTTTCAATAAATATTTTTTTTAATATGTGTGTCGTAGAAATTAGAATTTTGATTAGTTGAATAAATTTAAATTTATCTAACAAGTTTTTTTTATTTATTTTATATTTCTAACAACTCATATAGGTTATATATAAATATTGTTCAATTGTTAACAAATTAACTCTTGTAGTCAAGTGGTAAAGACTTGCAACTTTTGACTTGAGGTCTCAAGTTCAATTCCTATCAGAAGTGGGTAGCGGCGGGGATGCGGCAGCGACAGAGGTGGTGTATAAATATAAAAAATGTTATTTAATTAAATATTAAATAATGACAATTTTAAATTAAATATTATAAACCTTTCTTGATAGTTTTTAACTGTCAAGAATGCTAGTATTTTCTTGTAGTGTTAGGAGAGTGTGGGTCTACAAAACCCTTAGGTTGTTCAACATACACTTATTCTTGAAGGTACATTGAGAAAAACACTTTTGACATACATTTGAAACAATTTGAACTTTTTAAGACATGCATTGGACAACAAAAGTCTAATGGACTCTAGATGTGCAATGGGTGCAAATGTCTTGTCAAAGTCTACACCTTCAACTTGAGTGTAACCTTGAGCCACTAGTCTAGTTTTATTTCTCACAATCTTGCCACTCTCATTGGTTTTATTCCTGAACACCCATTTTGTGCCAATCACATTAATGTCTTTTGGCCTAGGAACTAATGACCACACTTCATTCCTCTCAAATTCATTTAGTTCATCTTACATAACCCTAACCCAATATTCATCAACTATTGCCTCATTAATATTTTTGGATTCAATTTGAGAAGTATAGCAAGCATATGAAATTTGGTTAGCTAGTTGGTTTCTAGTTCTAACCCCTTCATTCAAATCACCTATGATATCTGCTTGATAATGCAAGTTTCTAAGTCTAGAGTTTGAACATTCAATAACTTGGTCATTTTGTTGATTATCATTTAAAGCATTTTATAACCCTTAACTTTCTACTCCAACACCACTATCATTTTCATCATTATGACTAGACTCACTATGTGAATCCTCACTAGACTCACTACTAGCCACATCAATAGGTGTTTTAGTGTTATTCAAAAGATTTTCTTTAGGTTTATTAACACTATTACCATCACACAAATCTAGCATGCTATCGTCATCTATCTTCACATTGATAGACTCCATAATAGTCTTAGGCTATGTTTGGGATTGCTTTGCTTAAGCAATAATCCGCTTATAGTTTAACTTTAAAAATAATCAGCTTACGAGATAAGTTGATAGATGTTTGGTAAATAGACTTTATAAATAATCAATTTAAGAAAAAAGTAAGAAAAAAGTGTTTGGTAAACTATAATTGATTATGAAAAATGACCAATATGGACATATATTGTTAAAATGGATATATATTGTTAAAATGTTATATATATATACCTTTTTGTGATTATTTTTTTCCATCTTTATTTTTTATAGTTTTTATGGTTAATTTTTCAATATATATATATTTTTTGCATTTTTTCATTTTTTATTTAATAAATTATTTTCATGTTTTTACATTTTTCTGAGTCAACTCAGAAAGAAAAATACCTGATTGAGTTAATTCAGTCTTCTTCTCCATCAAGTCAGTCTTCTTCTCCATCAACACAGCCAACCTCTGCATCTAGAACTCCACCGTAAGCATCTCCAATTCCTACTCTGTCTCTAGATCCACCAAGATCATCGTCAACATCCATCAAGTGCTACCGATATCCTCTCCCACACCGGCGATGCACAAGCATTTGAAATCATGATTCTGGTCACGAAAATGGAAGAGGCTTCCTCCTCCTCCATCGTTGGTCGGTTCTACTCCGACGATGGAGGAGGAGGAAGCCCCCTCCATTTTCGTGACTGGATTCATGACGGAATCATGAATCAAAGGAAGTATTAGAAACTGGATTAGAAATCACTATGCCCCTCCACTGTCAGATTTCTAATCCGACCTCCTCCGGTGACTTCGGCGTTGCCGCTGGAAGTCAGCTCTCCTCCGACCTTCATCGTCAGTGGTGGCACCACCAGTGAGTAGTGGTGGCCACTGTACGGTCTTCAAAAAAATTATTTTCTAGTTTTTTAATTTTCAGTTTTTTAAATTATTATTAATTCAAAAAATTATCACTATTAAATAAAATGATATGATTGTCTTTATATTAAAATGGTAGGGGTATTATAGACATTCTAATGATAAAAAGACAGCTTCTCCAATAATCGGCTTCCAAAAACTACCCCCAACCAACTTCTTAAAAGCTGATTATTGGAGGAGCAAATTATGAAATAAGTTGATTATGAAGTGTTTACCAAACACTTCATAGGTCCTAGATTATAATATAAGTGATTATTTCACAAGTTTAAGCAATCCTAAACATAGCCTTAGTGTTCAAGTTGAAAACTCTATAAGCACGACTATTAATAGCATACCCAAGAAAGAGACCAACATCACTCTTAGCATCAAACTTTCCTAAGTGATCTATATCATTCAAAATAAAACACTTACTTCCAAAGGTATGAAAGTAACTCACATTTGGCTTCTTGCCCTTCCAAAGCTCATAGGAGGTTTGTTTTGGCTGGGTCTTCTAAAGACTCTATTAGAGACATAGCAAGCGATATTGACCGTTTCGGCCCAAAGATTCATAGGAACTTTCTTGCTATTCAACATGACCCTAGCCATCTCTTATAAGACACGGTTCTTCCTCTCAAAAACATCATTTTGTTGAGAAGTTCTAGGAGTCGAGAACTCATGAAATATCCCTAAGTCATCACAAAACTCACTAAATTTGGCATTTTCAAATTCACTCCCATGATCACTCATAATGCGACATATTTTCTTGCTTCCAAGACCTTTTTCATTTTGAACTTGATTACAAAACTTCTTAAAGTAATCAAAAGTTTCGGTCTTGTTCCTAAGAAAATAAACCTAAGCAAACCTAGATGAAAAAGGCATACAAAAATGTAACCTAGAGAAGTCATCAACGCATACAAAAATTTATTTCTTGCCATTGATGCTTTCAGTTTGGATTGGCCCCATTAGGTCCATGTGCACTAGTTCTAAGGGCTTTTTGGTAGCTATGTAAGTGCTCTTTTTGTGAGGCACTTTGGTTTGTTTACCTAGTTGACAAGGTTCACAAACACCATCTAGCTTCCTACCAAGACTAGGTAGACCTTTAACAATGCTATATTTTTCAAGCTTCTTTAAATCCTTAAAGTTCGTGTGGCCTAACCTTTGATGCCACAAATCAAGCTTGTTGCACTCATGTGCCATATTACAAGTTAGAGGGTCTATCTCTAGACAATAGCAATGATCTAGAGACCTTTTAACTTTTAAAACAACTTTACCCTTTTATCAATTATTGTGCACACATCCTTGTTAAAACTAACTTCTTGAAAGATTTCACACAAGTGAGTGATACTTATCAAGTTAGCTTGTAGACCATCTACATACAAGGTGTTTCTAAGCCGGGGATACAAATTATTCCCTTGTTTAGAACTTGCTTTTTGGTGC
This sequence comes from Acer campestre, assembly GCA_954870605.1. Taxonomy (NCBI): domain Eukaryota; kingdom Viridiplantae; phylum Streptophyta; class Magnoliopsida; order Sapindales; family Sapindaceae; genus Acer; species Acer campestre. The sequence continues at coordinate 17,647,323 of OX940800.1, read as the reverse complement.
CATCACCAAAAGTGACCCAACCACTATCTTTCATAACGAGATTCTTAATGAACTCTTTGTTACCGGTCATATTTCTAGAGCAACCGCTATCTAGGTACCAAAAATATGATGAGTTGGTTCTAAGAGCATATTGTGCAACAAGACATTTTGGTGTGTCCTTCCTAATCCACACGCGTTTGACAATACGCTTCTTACTACTACTAACAACATGATTTGACTCTTTGTTTGGCTTTTTAACATGTACATTGACATTATTAGTCACATTTTCAAACAAATCAAACAAAGCATTATCAACTTTCTTATGCATAGTAGAGTGAGGCAAAACACAAGATTTCACAAGCAAGTCATCAACAACTCTCTTCTCCACATGTTTTTCCAAGGTTTTCCTAGGTCTAGTTCTAAATCCATACATGGATGATTGCCTAAGACCATTCAACAAAGACATATCATGTAAATCATTCTCTTATTTATACTTGCGAATGTATTCAAAACATCTAGGTCTTATATGTCCTACCATAGTACAATAATGGCAAATGGGTATGAATTTGAGAAGTTTACCATTAGCTTGAGCATCCAAAGCATTTGGCCTTCTCACATTTTTACCTCTTTGGTGTGCAATCCTTGATGTTTCGCCTTTTGCATTTGAGGATGATGAATATTGTCTTTGACCTTGTTGAGTCTTTTCTTTGATGTCCATTATTGATGTTGAGGTACCTTTGGTAGCATCCATGGCTTTACCGTTAGAGAGTATACCTACATTCAATTTGCTATTTGCTTTGACAAAAGTAGATTTGTTAGTTGAAGGAGTAATCTTTTCATTAACATAGCCTAAACCTCTTTTGTCACTAGGATGCTTTCCAATCTTAGTGAGAGTTTCTACCTTGCTAAAACAAGATGACATCTTGCCTATCATCCTATTAGCCTCGTTAAGCTTATCACTAAACACAAACACTACAAATTGGACCTATCTAATTACTTTTAGAGCTCTGATACCAATTGAAATTCCCTTAACCAATTATAGTATTAAATATACTCGGGGGTGGGGGCACTTCTTTTTCTTCACAAGAAATTTATGAACACCTAGAATCTTTAACAAGGAGAATGCTTTAACAAGTCAATATGAATATGATTAAGCAAGTGTTATAAGCAATACAACTTAATAGCAAGTAAAGAAACTAAAATATGAAAATCAACACAAGAGATTTTTGTGGTAAAACCTCAAATGAGAAAATGTCAACGGGTTGATACCACAACCACTGGCAAACCGCAATTCACTATGACAAATAGGAGATACATACTCAAATAGCAATCAACACATGATACACTCCCCAAGCTATCAACTCCTATTCTACCCTCGAGCCTAATGAACCACTTTGCCTACTTCCTATCCAAGATATGACTATCACACCTCTAGGAAGCAACTTCTTATCCAAGACGCTCACGTCTCTAGCAAGATTCCTTACTTGTCTATCTGGATCCTCCCGATCCTAGACAAGAATTTTTGCTTAGTTATCTAGATCACCCCGATGCTAACTAAGACTCCTTGCTTGGCTATTCGGAACACTTTCCTAGCCAAGTCTTCTTGCTCAAGTCAAATCTTCACTCACTTCAACAAGAGACTTCCACCTTATGCAAGTCAATGCTCTAAGTGAAGTGCAAACAAGTAATATGATGCAATCACAATCAAATAGAGCAAGTAGATCAAACAAAACTCTATGAACATGCAATTAGAGAACTAGATTAGGCTTTCAAAAATCAATCACAAATATACCTAGAAACCTAAGCATGTGAATTAAACAAGAACTAGATTTGAATAATATATATCACAATCAAAGTATCCTAGTTCTTAGAACCTGTGATTTAAACCTAGAAATCAACAATCAAGCTCAAGAACACAAAGTATTACTAGAATCAAGTTCATGTTCATCAAGTTTTATCTATAAGATGTTTAAACAAAATCACAAAGGCTAAACTCAAAAATCACTCAAACAAGCTTAAAAGTTGAATCAAAATCATTCTAAATATTTTTCTTTAATCAAATAAGAAGATCCATGAAGTTGATCATAAAAGAAATGGAAAGAGGATGATTCACTTACAAATGATGAACACACGAGTAGAGATCAGATCACTGTGAAACATCTAGACATCATTTGACTCTGAAAATTCTTGGGGCTTGTTCCTCTCTTCAAGACCAACAATTTTGACTTTTGAATCACTCAAGTCAGAGTTGAATTGAGTTATTGAGAGAGATATGACCAAAACAAAAATAAAAAATGCTTTGAAAAATTTCTGCACTTGTGTTCTTCAAATTGAAAAATGAGAGGGAAAGGAGATTTAAATGGAGGGAAAATGATGTGGAGAGGAGAGATTTTCAGCCACCAAAGGAGGCCTCTCTACCTCACCACCCCAAGGAGGTGCATGGCCAACTCAGGGAAGACCTCTTCCCTGCATTGGCCACGCGCCTCCTCGGGGAAGGTGAGCAAAATGGCCTTCGATCATTTTCTTCCTCCCACGCGCTCCCTTTCGTTCTTCAACCGTTCTCCGGCCTTCGAACTCTGAATTCGAACCTGTTTGTGGATTACAAACCATAACTCTCTCACAAACATGGAAGATGAAAAAACCTTTACCAGAAATTAGGAATTCGACTTGATACACAAAGACGAAGACTAAGTACAAACAATGCAAGGAAATGTTCGTAACTTCTAACTCGAAACTCGAAAATAAATGAATGAGTAACCGAAATGATCGGAGCTCAATAGGGAGTGATATGAGAACATATTCAAGATCGATATTCATAAAACATAAACAAACAAATACAAGAACACACAAGTATGCCATTTCCTAGATATAGTCCTAAAACATGCAATTTTACAAAAGTTGTCAAATTGAATCTAATGCATGTGCATACTTCAACAAGTATGTGAATGTGCTATACCAATTTAGTGCAACGATGCAGGGACACAAATGTACGCAATGTGTATGTGTGTGCTTACGCCTTGCAAGAGGAAGAGGAATCTAGATACCTTAGCATCCAAATAAGCACATTTCCTCTTGAAGACAAACTTTGCATGAGAAATTGCTTTTCTTCTTTGAAGCTCATAACAACCACAAACTACCTAAGAAAATAGACATTACAAAGAAAGAGATTTTTGATATGGAATCAAGCCAACACAAATCTAAAACCTTACAATTTAAAAAATAAAAAATTAAGTGTAACTTAGCTTTTAAAAAAAATTGCGAAAAACTTGAAATCTATTGAAAATAAAATTGAAATGTTGCAAAAAACTTGACATATGGAGAAAAAAACGTGATATTTAAAGAAAAAGCTTGAAATGTTGAAAAAAACTTGAAATGTCAATAATTTTTTTCAAGGGTAAAAGTATTGAAACAACCCCTTAAAAAATCATATTTTAAACTTTTTATACAGTAAAATTACTAGAACCTCCCATAAGAAGGGAGGTTTCGATAATAGTCCCTTCGTCACTTAGGGTTTATTCTTTTTCTTCGTTGAACGGCGTTGCCGGCAAGGTAAAGCCTCGGTGGCTATATCGCTACGCTTGGGCATGTGTTGCCTAGGCACAATGTCGCCTGGTTGCGTGATGCCTAGGTGAGTTGCTTGGTTCTTGAAGTCTTGGTGACTTTGCCTAGTTCGCAAAGCTTGGCGACTTTGCTTGGTTCGCACAGCCCAGGAAGTGCATTGCCGGGGCCGCATGAGCCCGATAACACCTTCATTGGGCAACGAACGCTCAGGCGACACCGTCCGACGAAAGGTTTGACTGGAATTTGGGATAGAGAGGAGGAAACAAAAATAAAAAAAGCTCAAAACTTACTGAGAAAGGTAATTTTGAGTTATTTTCAAAACCTAACACTTTATTCCTAAATAAAAACAAAGAAGAAAACTTCCTAAAAAATAAAAAATAAATTCCTAACACATCTAAAACAGAAAAACAATAAAACAAAGATCAAAACAATATTTTTTTTTAGGAAAACAGCAACGTATTACGGGGGTAAATGGACAATGTTTCTCTCATAGGCACACAATTTAAGCATATTCATAGCATATTAATATAAATCACCACACTTTTTCCATATAAGCAACATAACTTCAATCATAATAATACACCAATTTTTCTCTCATAGGCACACAATTTATGTATATTTATAGCATACTAATTGGTGTAGCGGAAGCTCTACGAGAAAAACCTACAAGAAAACAATTAGAAACAACCTACCAATATTTTGTTGATCCACGCATGGATGCCAGAATATCAGGCTACTGGTAACATTCAACTTCGCGCAGGAAGGATTGTTAACAGGCTTCAAATACTTCAATCTTCGCAAAGAATGTTGTACATGGATAGTTTGGAAACAATTCTCTATATTTTTTATTAATCAAAAAACTAAATAACAAATTGGATTCAAACAACTTAAATAGGAAAAGCAATAAGTCGACTTCCATAAGGAATCGACTTCTAAATTAACTTAAACTAAAACTAAAAAGAAATCCTATCTAGGAAAAGAGAACAAATCCTAATCAAACAAAGACTACAAAAAAGAGAACAAATCCTAATCTGACTCTGACTCAATGTCATCTAATTCAAACTTTCAGCTCAAGTCTTTGCGCAATAAAATAGATGGCCGAATTTGAGACTGTTGTGATCTTTTACAGAGGATGGAGTTTTCATAACATCTATAGGGCTCGTCTTAGGCTTTTCGAAAATATATTATAATAGACGATTTAACTCCATATGCCCTTTGTAGAGGTCCACGAAGTTCAGCTCACCCAACTCGTCCAGCTCTCGACCAGCTCACATCTTGCGCAACAAGATAGTTGGCCAAATTTGGGTATGTTGTGATTTGTTATGGAGGACGGAGTCTTCATAACTTCTATAGGGCTCATCTTGGGCTTTTTAGAAACATATTATAATAGACGATTCAACCCTATATGCCCTTTGTAGAGGTCTATAAAGTTCAGCCCGGATTTGGTTGGTCCACGCGACCCAAATATGAATTCGCCACCCATTATATGTATTCCATTGCCTTAGCTGCTACTACATCATTCTCTTCAGGTTGGAGAAAATTCATCCTCAAATTTTGACTGCCTTCATCCCATAAACCTGCACAAAATTTTTGAGTGCTAACAACCGAGATCTTATACAACGAACTCTAAATCCTTCGATTCTTGTCATGATGTCCATCCAATCGCTCCAATAGAATAAAACAAATTCATTAATCATCACTTTTGACAACAAAAGATAGACTGATGAATCGTTATGGTGAGAAACATGTGATTCACAAAAATAATCCATAAATCCCAAATTACTCACAGACTTTTTTTCAGATATGTCTTCAACAAAGACCAGTGGTAGATCAAAATCAGCACTCATGGACTCCTTGTCAAATATCTCGTCATCAAAGAATTGTGGTAGATCAAGATCAGCAAAAGCTTCTTTTGATACATATGTATATTGTAGAACAACGAATGATTGGATTCCTCCTCGACACTTTCTTCAAATTCACCATCACCACCCGAATTAGGGTTTAAACCTTGAAGCGGGTTTTGGTTGGACATCAACGTTGCCAGCTGCTCCATTAGCCACTCTATTAATTGCGCAACCTACTGCTCTAATGGTGCCAAACGGTCACGTTCGTTGGCTTCATTTATAGGGATCAGACTTCTCAACTGCACCATGTCGATGTTGTCCTGAGCGAACATGGCTCTGATACCAAGCTGGTGTAGCGGAAGCTCTATGAGAAAAACCTGCAAGAAAATAATTAGAAACAACCTAACAATATTCTGTTGATTCACGCACGGATGCCAGGATATCAGGCTACTGGTAACATTCAACTTTGCGCATGAAGGATTGTTAACAGGCTTCAAATACTTCAATCTTCGCAAAGAATGTTGTACATGGATAGTTGAGAAACAACTCTCCATATTTTTTATTAATCAAAAAACTAAATAACAAATTGGATTCAAACAACTTAAATAGGAAAAGCAATAAATTGACTTCCACCAGGAATCGACTTCTAAATTAACTTAAACTTAAACTGAAAAGAAATCATATCTAGGAAAAGAGAACAAATCATAATCTGACTTTGACTCAATGTCATATAATTCAAACTTTCAACTCCTGTCTTCACACAACAAAATAGATGGCCAAATTTGGGTATATTGTGATTTGTTATGGAGGATAGAGTCTTCACAACATCTATAGGGCTCGTCTTGGGATTTTCGGAAACATATTATAATAGACAATCTGACCCCATATGCCTTCTATAGAGGTCTACGAAGTTCAGCCCATATTTGGTTGGTCCATGTGACCCAAATACGAATTCGCCACCTGCTCCATGTATTCCATTGCCTTAGCTGCTGCTGCATCACTAATACATATCACCACACATTTGCCATGTAAGCATTATAACATTAATTATAATAATACACATGGCAAAAGTGTGGTGATGTGTTAGTATGTCTAAATTGTGTGCTAAGAAAAATTAAATAACACACATGACAAAAATGTGGTTATCTGTATTAATAAGTTATAAATATAGTTAAATTGTATACCTATAAGAGAAAAATTGGATAAATGGACATATTATGAACCCAAAACAGTCATTGTCTACTCCTTCAACAGACTTCTTGAAGTGTCTTACATCATCTACTTTCAAGAGTCCCTAGAATTTTTCATATTAATGAATTAAATTCTTCAAATGATCTCTTACCCATTCTTGTACAAGTTTATAACTAATTTCAGACAATTCACAAAAGAGAGAAAAAGCAATATCCATCTATGTGGTTCAACTTCATGTCAATAAAATAAGCAATAACCAAGAGAGACGAAGAATATATATATATACACACACATGAGTCTAATATCTATAACTAACTACTTTTCTAGGAAAAAGACTATGCACCAAGGCCTTACACAAATCCACTGATGAGGGACCATCTGAAGAGTTGCCTAGAGAATTAGGTTCTGAAGCACCAGCATTTAATGAGTCTAATATTTCCAAGGGACGCCCAAAGAGGAATATTAAAATTCCGATCCTATTTCAAGACTAAAGTCCATTTCCAAGACTAAAGACAAGTTTCAAGACTGAAGTATTTATGTTTGCTTAACTGTGTTCCTTTTATGCTTTTAATTGTCAATTAATATTGTGAGCCCCTTTCTATTATAAGTAATGTGCAAGGGGATATGGTCGGGGCCTAAGTTTGATTATGAAAACCTTTGTTTACTGAGTTAGTTGACAAAGCTTCTTTTTTAGCTTGCAACATGCATTTCTATTCCAATTCTCTGTAGATTTTAGTTGAATTGCATCAATTGGTATCAGCGCATCCATCTTGGGATCATGTTTTCTTCAGTCACTCTACGACCTGATGGTGTGAGGTAGACGTGGTGGAGGACGTGGTCAATAAGGTTGCGATCTTCGTGATATCGAGAATGAGGAGTTGAAGAGGCAAGTGGATCAATTAACAGAGTGACTACTTCGCTTCGAAACTGATGATCTCAGTCTTGGTGATGATGAGAACCCCTTTCACTTTCACGCTCCGCATGAAGAGCCGGGTGTAGGGGCAAGGAATGAACGTGCTGACCAACCTTATAATCGATTTAACGACGTCAACATGAAGGTGGATATCCCAGAATTTGAAAGGAAGATTAAACCCGATGAGTTTATTGATTGGCTGAATACGGTTGAAAGAGTCTTTGACTACAAAGAAGTTCTAGATCACCGTAAAGTGAAGACCATTAAACTGACCAAGTATGCATCTGCTTGGTGGGAGCAATTAAAAGTGAGAAGAGAAAGTATGGGATAATCAAAAATCACCACATGGGACAAAATGAAAAAATAATTAAGAAAAAAATTCTTGCCAGACAATTACTTTCAAGAATGGTATTCAAAGTTGTATATTTTGCAACAAGGAAATAAGTCAGTAGATGAGTACACTGAGGAGTTCGATTTGCTCATGGTTCATTGTGGAATAGATGAGCCTGAAGAGCAGACAGTCGCGCGTTACCTTGGAGGACTATGCAGAGAGATTCATAATGTGGTTGTATTGTATCAATACTGGTCATATGTTGATGTATATAAATTGGCAACCAAGGTAGAGAAGCAACTGAAGCAGAAAAATAATCGATCAGCAATTGGAATCAGCAACCATGATTCAAGCCCAAGAAAGGAAAATTTCAACCCCAAAACTTTTAACAAAGCCAGCAGCGGCAGCAGAACTAGTGTGAACTCAAGTACTAGTCAGCAAATTGCTCCAAAGTCCCAATTCATTAAATGCTTCAAGTGTTCAAGGTTGGGGCATGTTCAAGCAGATTGCCCAAATAAAAAATTCATTAATCTGTCAGAAGAAGCTCCGTTTGTGGAAAATTCATTCCTAGAGGAAACTGCTCCTATTTATGATGATTACAAAGATAATGAAGAAGAAATCACATGGAGTGACCATGGTAAGGCTCTTGTCATTTGTCGTAGCATGAACACAGCAAAGATCAAAGACAATGACTGGTTATGCCACAATATTTTTCACACCAGCTGCACTATCAATGGGAAGGTTTGCAATGTAATTGTGGATGGTGGAAGTTGTGAGAATGTCGTGTCACAAGAAATGGTCGATAAGATGAAGATAAGAGCTAAGAGGTGTTTTAACTCCCTGTAAACTTTCATGGTTCAGGAAAGGCAATGAAGTAACTGTTGACAAGCATTGTCCAGTATCATTTTCAATTGGCAAGAAATATAAGGATGAAGTGTGGTGCGATGTAGTACCTATGGATGCTTGTCATCTCTTGTTAGGGAGGCCTTGGCAATATGATCGAAAAACTCTCCATGACGGATACAATAATACTTTCATCTTTATGAAAGATGGTGTGAAGATAAATTTAGGGCCATCACAAGGTGATAATTTTGCTAGAACTGAGAAGAAGGATGGGACTAATTACCTTACTATGATTGAATCTTTGGGGAAAGTTCATAAAGAAGCTCTTTTGTATGCGTTGGTAGTAAAAAAACAAAATTATGGAAGTTCGATTCCGCCTTCAATTGAAACTTTGTTGCAAGAATTTTCTGATGTAATTCTTGACGAATTACTAGCTAGCTTACCTCCCATGAGAGACATCTAACATCAGATTGACTTCAAGGAGGTGTTAGCAACTTTCAATGCAGCAGACTTGCAGCCATACTATGCAGCTGATCTAGAACAAGACTTTGACTCGATGACGAGTCACTTTCAACCCCGAGGGATTGATGAGGGACCATCTAAAGAGTTGCCAAGAGAATTACATTCTAAAGCACCAGCATTTAATGAGCCTAATATTTCCAAGGGACGCCTAAAGAGGAATATTAAAATTCCGATCCAGTTTCAAGACTAAAGTCCATTTCCAAAACTAAAGTCAAGTTTCAAGACTGAAGTATTTATGTTTGTTTAGTTGTGTTCCTTTTATGCTTTTAATTGTCAATTAATATTGTAAGCCCCTTTCTATTATAAGTAATGTGCAAAGGGATATGGTCGGGGCCTAATTTTTATTATGAAAACCTTTGTTTACTGAGTTAGCTGACAAAGCTTCTCTTTTAACTTGCAACTTGCATTTCTATTCCAATTCTCTGCAGATTCGAGTTGAACTGCATCATTCACAGGCAGAAAAGAAATGACAACTATCCAAGGCAAAAGTAGTTAATGTCCCACTCCTCACATGCAGGCTCCTCCTTGTCACCTGTTGGCTGTTGCAATCCCCGATACCTATGAGTGATATGACAAGTTAAATAGGTAAAGTAAATACTTCCTCAATGATAACGGTTATAAAAGTGGAAATTGCTAAAAATGACCACATATATTATGAGAAATTCGTTTTTAACTTCAAACGAAATTTTAATTGTTAATAACCATGTTTTTATAAAATTACTTGAATGCCCCCATATAAAACAATCCCAAATCAACTCTCTCTCTCTTTTTCTCTTTTTTTTTTCTTTCTCTCTCTCTCTCTCTCGCCGGCATGTTTTGAGGGTCGCCGAGTGCCGGTGTGTGTCTGGGCCACGTTCGGCTATGGTTGGTTTCGTGAGTGAGCGATGTTGGTTCGCCGTTGGTTCGTGCGACGGGATGGTGATGGGCCATGTCCGTTCACTATCGCCATCACTGTCATTAGCCGTGCGTCGTTCACTTCACGGCCGTCGGAGCCCCCTCTGCCGGCGAGGTGATCTGTAGGAAAAAGGGAAACCAAAAAAAAAAAAAAACTAATTTGGGAATTTGGGGAAGAAGGGGAAGAAAGGAAATTGGGCTTGATTTCAAGTTTCACATTTTCATTTTAGTCATGATTTCAAGTTTCACATTTCATTTTAGTCATGATTTCAAGTTTCAACATTCAAGGTTTTAGTCATGATTTCGAGTTTGAGTTTTTTTTTTTTAAAAAAAAAAACTAATTTCAGGGGTACTCTTGTAATTTATGGACATACACTATTTTTTTTTTTTTTTAAAAAAGTGGTTACTAACGAAAGTTTAATGTTTCAAATTGTTACTTTTGGTTTTATCTCATTATAAAAAAATATCAACTTCAAAAGGCAATGTGGCAAATCTATGTTAAAAAAGGTAACAAAAAATCAAACTTAGAAAATGATTCATGCTGTAGAAAATTTAATTAATTTTTTTCCTTAAGCAACTTCCTATCAAGCAACATTGTCACAAGATTCATAATAAAATTATGTCTAACATGCTCCTATCTGCGGGCCATGTACCCATTATATTATTTAGTGACAATGGGACATTACTCCCAGAAACTGACATCCATGGACCATTTTTTTTTTTTTTTGAAATAGCAGTATTATTGATAAAGCCTCATGAGGCAAAGGAAACAAACCAGTAAAAAAACGCGACCAGGCAACCAAAACACACAGCAGTAACCAAAAAACCCCAAAAGAAACAGCAAAAACAACCAAAAAACGCAGCATTAGAAAAGGCACACCACAAAAACAGGGCAAAGACAAAAATCATCAACAATCACCCCACTCTAATCTATCCCCAACTCTGCTAGAACCAGATTTTGCTAAGCAATCAGCAAACGAATTCGAAGCCTGCGGCATAAAAATGACAGCAACCCCATACGAAGAACTAAGAAATTGTCTAATGTCATAAACTAAATTAACAAGTTTCAGATTGCCAAAATCTTTCCCATTAATCCGTAACACTGTAGACATCGAGTCACTAATGATGGTTAAGTTGCGAGAAGCAAGAAGATGATTTCCAAAGATCAGCTGACAAGCTCTATGAATGGCGAGGACTTCAGCAGAAATAGCATTTGTAAAGCCCACATAGAACGAGAAAAGACATAAAATCTTGCCACTAGCATCATGAAGCACACCACCAATACCAGCCTTACTAGGGCAACCCCTGGACGAACCATCATCATTGAAACTTAATTCATTTACAGAGGGGGGAGACCAGACATGAAACTTTTTGATTTTAGCAGAACATGCATCAACCTATCTTTCATATAAATCCAACATGAGCAATGTTAAATCAACAACCACAACTATAATTCTTGAACCAAAGAGCCACACTAAACTTGATCGAATCCAAAGCCAAAGCCTTATCAGGAGTTTTACCACGAAAAACAACTTAATTACAACTTTCCCATATCGTCCAAATGACAGTGAAAAATAAAGTGCTCCAAGCCCTTCTTCTTAAAACTGAGAGACACAAACTGCTCCAACCTAACAACCAATCTTTGACAGATAAAGAACTACATGAACTGACACCCCACCAACCCATACAACACTTCCATAACTCACTAGACCAAGGACAAAGAAGGAATAAATGATCAATCGATTCAGACCCTTCCTTACACAATTCGCAACCAGAACTTGGCACCTGCACAACCCCAAAACTAAGCAAAACCTCTATTAACCAAAATCCTACCCTTCAATAGTTTCCAAGCAAATACCTCAACCTTTGGAGGACAGAAGCCCTGCCATAGAAAATCGCTAAAGACATCAGCTAAAACATTAAAATCCTCTAAGCATCTTCTGAACAAACAAATAGAGAAAAGGCCATTTGGACAGTGATTCCAAGCCAAAGCATCCGGGATGTCAACACACATCTTAATATTATCCAAAGATAACAAAAAGAAATTCCATTGATTCAACTCCCAGTCAAAAAACTGCCTTCTAAGACTCACTTCCCAGACCCACCTTGAATCCACCCATCTATCAAATCTTTTACCACACCTCCCTTATTTGTAGCAAGAGCATAGATTCTTGGAAAAGCATACTTAAGAGGAATAGAGTCCCATTTTACCTCATGCCAAAACCGAACTCTTTCCCCACTATCAATCACAATCTGAAAACCATTATTGATAATGTTAAAAGCTCTGTGATCACCCAAAAATAATTTACTGATGCTCTTAACAAAATGAGATCAGGACTTCACATCAGAGCAATTCCACATTAATGGATTGGGGCCAAGGCTATATTTGGCACATAATACTTTCTTCCAAAGTGAAGACTCCTCTCTCCCAAACCTCCAAATCCACTTTGCCATCAAACTCAAACCTTTATCCCCTATCCTTCCAACACCCAAACCCCCAAGCATCTTATGTTTACAGATGGAAACCCAATCAACAGAGTGAATTTTTCTTTTCACAAGGCCATCGTTCCAGAAAAAATCTCTCTAAAGTTTTTCTAGTTTCTTAGCCACTGACACAGGAATAGAAAACACGGACATGAAATAAGATGGAAGACTTGACAACACAACCTTAATGAGAACAGGACGGCCCCCTTTAGATATAAAAGCTCTCTTCCAAGGAGCCAATCGATGTTCAACCTTATTGACAACAGGATTCCAAAAAGCCTCCCTATTCGAATTACCACCAAGCGATAGTCCCATATAGGAAACAGGAAGAGAAGATGAAATATAACAAAAACCTGCTACCCAATTGCCCTTTGATTGTAATATGTGTAATTAAATCCTTTTTTCTAGGGTTTTGATGTGAGAACATTTGGATTGGGATTTTGCTTAAGCTTTAATCTATTTTTAATCTCTATTTGTGTTCTATTCATTTTATAATTAGATTATATGCATTATATAATTGACATGTATACCCACTAGTTGATTATACTCTTGTTTAGGATAATTTGTTATATAATCTTGATTGGATTGACAACCTTGATGGATTGAGAACATAGTGAGTAGGATAGATTATCAGAGGGTATATTAACCGCGATAATCTAAACTGTTAATTGTAACAAACCGATCCCGCCATGACCCCCTTTCCTTAATCGGTTAGGCATTGCAATAGGAAGTTGTTTAGGGTTCATAGTCATGGTCTAAACACATTTTAGAAATCAATTGGTTAACATTTATGAGATTCGCTCACTAAGGTAGCTTGAGAAGTATTTCCCGTAATCCACTTGTGATCCCATTAATTCCCTAGCTATTCTCTTAATTGTTTATTCCATTTCTCTTATCTAGATTTGTTAAGTATTCTTTTATTAGTTTATTAGGTTTATTTTTCATGTATGTTTGATGGCTTGACAACCCATTCACTCATCCATATTTTTATGATTTATTTTATCGCATATAGATTAGTTAATTTATTCAACTAATCACTCTAATTCCCTGTGGAATGAATCCTACTTGCCACTTTACTAATTTAATATCTAAGTGGTGAAAAATCGGTTTTCTAAATGAACACATTTTAAATATCATTTTGTTGAGTACCATAATGACAGCTCATCAAAATTGGTGCCGCTGCGGGGGAATTAAAGCGGTTGTTGAATCAATTAACTTTTCTTTGTTTAGTTTTTATTAGTTTTTAGTCTTTTAGTTGTTTTTAGCCTTTTAGTTCTTTTTTACTTCTTTGATAGTTTTTGTTTCTTTTGTTTCAGGATTCTATGGATTTCTTCACGGAATATCAAGGGCCTAGCAATGGGACTCATGGTAATGGCTTCAATACAAATTGGTGGACTAACCAAGATTCCTTCTCATCATACCAATCAAATTCCATTGATGATGAGAGGAAAAATTCCATGGAGGATCACTTTTGGGAGATTGAGAACATCTAAGCTTCTTAATGAAAGACCATGGAGTTATTCCAATCCGCACAACAAGCACATGAGGAGAAGATGTCCAACCATGTGATTCCTAGCCGGCCAGATCAATCACTAGAATCGGGTTATCCTAAGCAAGGGAGGACGAGAAGCCGTGTACACGCTCTTGTACAAGTATATGAGAATGGAGCGGAAACCAAGGACGAACCGCCAAGGAACCAAGAGCGAAGCACGAAGTTGGAGGAAAAATTAGCTTTACTTCAAGAGAGATTGGTGGAAACCTCCCAAGGGAAGGAAGAATTGGAGAGAAAAATACATCTCACGGTAAAGGAGTTGGAAGAAAAGGAGGCCTTGAGGAAGGTGAAGATTGAAGAGCTTGAAGTGCAAAATAAGAAGCTCACTCTTGAAGTAAACATGCTCAAAGAAGAAAATGCTTCCTTTCGGAGGAAGGTAGGAGAAATCTCCAACAAGAACAAAGAGTTGGAAATACAAGTTGGGAGACTTGAAGTTGAGAGGAATTCCACATCAAGGGAATTCGAAGACCTTGCAAGGCTATTTGAAGAATTCAAAGAAGAGTGTGCAAGGAAGACAGGAAAATGCTTATGGAAGCGGAGCGAAAAGCAAAAGCTTTGGAAGAAACGAAGGAGGCACTTGGTAGGAAGGATGAAGCCCTCAAAATGGCAAAAGTGAAGGAGTGTGACTACATTGTCTATGTAGACAAGGTGGAAAAAGAGGTCAAAGAGCTACAAATGAAGCAACCTCAAAGGCCACATAGTCACCAACCAAGAGGGAGTTTTCTAAACCATCCTCCTACTTGCTATTTTTGTTTTCAAAAAGGGCACTTCAAAGCTCATTGTTTTAAATTCCATAAGCACAAAAAAATGAGAGAGTCTAGGAATAGAAAGAGTCCACCTAGAATTAAGCGAATTTGGGTAAGAAAAGACTTGGTTGATCAAGTTAGACCCAAAGGAAAAGAAAAGGGGAAATCAACTCAACTTGTTTAGGTTGTGAAAAAAGAACCAATTTCCAAACTTGGTAAAACCTCCTTTAGTTGATGACACCCCTAGCACAAGTACATAATTTAGAAAAATTATTTTTGTGCATTTTATTTTTTATGCTTTATTTGTTTAGTTTATTTCTTTTGAATAAATGGTGTTCCAAGCCCTTGTTGGCAATTGCATGTTTTGATTATATATTTTTTTATTTTCCGAAACTTTCTAATGTGCTTAGTGCTTGTGTAGATTTTCTATTGCTTCTTAAGGAAGCAAATTTATGTTGCTTGTACGATAAAGCAAGGTTTCTTTATCTCTTAGGATGAAACAAAGACAACTTGCAAGTCTTGGAGGGACAAGCAAACCAAGAGTGCTCATAAAAAGGGCGAGAACCTTATCCTAAGGAAGCAACATAGTGGGAGTTCGAGGTGCGGGAGCACCATGCCACGTCTTGCCTAGCGTTAAATCGTGTGCTTGGTGGGAGGCAACCCACTTAGGTACATTTCTTTTCTAGTTTTAATTTTGTTTTTTTTTTTTATCTTTATATTATTTTTGCTTAGAATAAGGTTGTGAGTTGTTTGTGATAGTGGATTTAGGCTTGAATGATCACATATTTTATCCACTTGGATTTTGATGATAACTCTTGATGAACTTGCATTGCTATATCTCGTGAGTTGATTATGAGCATATAGGATATTCTTGAGCCACTTGATTTAATTTTTGGGATAATTATTTTATGGACATTGAAATGTGTTTTTAAACTCTTTGATTGAGGATGTGTGTTGCGCTGAACTTACCGGTATATGCCCCAAAGACATTGAGGACAATGTCTAATTTAGGTTTGGGGGTGTGTGCGCAACATCATCTCTTGTTTGCGAATTGTGTGCAAATATTTTGAGCCTAAATTTTCAAAATTTTCTAAAATCTTGTGATAATGCCATGCTTGAGCATATTTTGCTTGTTAAGATTGTACCATTGTGTGTGCAAGTAAGGAATTGTGCATCTTTGCCGTGCTTAGTTTAGATTAACTTCATGCCATTTAGGGTTGCATTGAGCAAAACGCGCTAGTTCTTTTCTCTTGATGTTGGAGTGAATATTCAATTGTGCTTGAAGGTTAGGAATTAATAGTAGAGACTTCCCGTGAGGTTCACAAACACGGCCTAAAAAGCTTATTTTTGAGGGAAAGTTTTCACTCTTTAAAAACTCATTCAAACACATGTTATGCATATTTTAAAATGTCTCATTCACACTTAAATATTGTTTTCCATAGAACATATAGACTACTTGTGGATGCCTTAATTGACTTAGTGGACAAAACTTTAGAAATGATTTTAGGCAATGCATTTGAAAAAACCACTAAATTGGCCTAAATACTTCCAATCCCTCTGTGTGTGTGCTCCATTGCCTATTTGAAGCCAAACATAATTAAGCTTTTCATTCATGAACCACATCAACATAAACCATATAGCCTAAACATTAGACTTACCTTGTACCAAATGGTTTGCTAAGGCTTAGGGGTTGAATGTAAGCTTTGAGGAATGTTAAAATGTAAGGCGTGTACCTAGGTAAATATGTATGTGCAAACGCATTAGAAAGATGAAATGCAATGCTTAAAAAGAAAAGAAAAGCAAAGAAAAACAATGCAAAAGAAAAGAAAAAAGAAAAAAATGAATGAGGCACCAAGTGCCTAGATCAATTATGTGGAATCAAATGAGCTACTCAATGAAAATTAAGAGTAGAAAAATGCACATATTAAATTGTAAGCCTGGACACCAAAGTGTGGAATATGCAAGTTGCAATGAGCAAATTGTGCTTAATTTAGAATGTATGCCTTAGTGTGACCTTTGGGTGTTTGCAATCAATTCTTCCTATTTATTGACTCACCATTCACCTTTGGCCCCATTACAACAAAAATGAAAGACCTATTTGATCTTTAGGGATGTCCACTTTGGAAATTTTGGTTGATGCATGTTCTTTCCGATTCATGATTTTCAATTCCATTCATGAGACAAATTCTTAGAAATTGTGTTTTTAAATGATCATGTGCAATTATATTTGATATTTTGACCATAAAATCATATTGCATATGGATTGTGAGTGAAGCCTAGGAATCTGTGTGAAAATGAGAGAATCCGGTGAGGATTAGATGTCGAGACGAATTACATTCTTTTCCTAAAGGCACTCCTCATGACGCTTCTACTGCCTTGGTCGGGGTATACCCTCATCCAAGAAAAATCTGAATTATCAGACTAAGGATTCGGATTCGTAGCCTTAGTTGCCCGTCGCATCCTTAAGTCTAGGAAATAGCCTCATGGCGCTTCTGCTACCTTGGTCGGGGTATACCTTCCTCTAAGAAGAATCTGAATTATCAGATTAAGGATCTGGATTCGTGGCCTTAGTTGCCCGCCGTATGCTTAAGACCAGGAAATAGCCTTATGGCATTCCTACTGCCTTGATCGGGGTATACCCTTTTCCAAGAAAGATCTGGTGCATAGATGCTAGAAGCGCCCTAACAGCCAACCAGGTGCAGATCATCCAAGGATCATGCTACCTTGCCAGGATACATGTTACCTTGCCTCACTATGAATCTTGACGCTAAGAGGGGTTTGGGTCACTTACCAGATATGCATCTTCCAGATACCAAGATTCCTAGAAAAAGAATGCCAGGTACTCAGACTTGTAAGTCTTTCCACCCAGATATCAAGGTTCTTTGATACAGAAATATCAAGTCCCACTACTCGCTTATGAAAAACGACTAAGTATTAGAATTCCCAATCTAGAGGGCTTAAATACTCGATTCCTTAAATGAATTATGTCATAAGTCAAGAGTTTCGAGGCTGAGGATACTTGGTACCATGGTGTTTGTTGTCTGGATATGAATGTCAAGGCAAGCTCAGTGAGAATAAAAAGTTTCTTGCCAAAACCAAGTGAACCCTTAAACTACAAAAATTCCTAGTTGAATCCTACAAAGGGACTATCATCTATGGTTATCTTCAGATTTTTATTAAGATACACTTTAACAAGTAAGACAATATAGTTGCAAAAAGAGGGGAAGTTGTATTGGTTAAATCGGGGTGCCTAACCCCCCTTTCCGGGCTACAAGAATACTTATGTGAACAAAATAATAATAATAATAATAATATGTATGCATATAAATGCTAAGTCAAGCGCCCCTCTCCTCCTCCAAGTGTTCCTTTGGACCGGCTACTTCTGCCCCTGAGACAACAGCTGCAAGGCCAGTCTGGGTCCCCTTAACTGTTGGGACCTAGGATCCTGTCAGAGCATCTTCCTCCTTTATAGCTGCAGTGTTAGTCTGGGCCTTCTCAACCTCTAGAATCCCGGACCCGGCTGGCTCATCTTCCTCCCTCAATAAGACAATCTCTGAAGGAAGTGCGAGGTCTTGCATTTGTTCCCTTGAGTAGTAGAGGGATTCCGAGTCACCTTGTCAGCTGAAATGTCAGTAGGCAAATCAGGCTTCTTTGTCGGGACGAGATCCGCGTCTTCAATGTTTATAGGAGGAGTCCTTTGGTCTGAATCTCCACCTGACAATTGAGCAGCCTTCACCATAATCTGATCCCGATCTTAATTCAGCGTGGCATGGAGATCAAAAGGAGGAGGTAGGGCCATTGCCACTTCATAGCAGGCAGTGAAATATCCGTTTTCAAAAGAGGGACCCTCCTTGGCCTCTAAGCTGTGCACCGTATCTCACAGAAGCTAGTTCTTTTCCTACAGTAATCTTTTTTCTCCCTTTAGGCACTCCATCTCTTCCCGACGGCGCAATGATCTGACCGTCTCAGTATCCAAGCAGTGCTCGTAACACCTAGCTTCTACTAAGGCGGCCTGCCTACCCTCTTCAGACACTACGGCAACATGAATCAGAGGGGCTACACTCTGCTGAGCTTAGGATAGCTCCTGCCTTGCATTCTCCAATTCAGTCTGGAGCCCGATGTAAGCCTCATTCAAAGTCAACACTTGTTTCTCCATGGTCAGAGCGAATTTGAAACCCTATAAAAAAAAGATAAGTCAGGACCAGCAAAGGGAAAGAAGGAAAGCATTGAGAAAGAGGGAAGATTTCTACCTCAGCCAAGACAGAAGCTCCCTTGGTGGCCAATATCTCCGTGGGAAGTTTTTCCATGCTCATCAGGCTCCCTCTAAGGCTGGAGGCGATGAACCGGGATACCACCTCGTCATGGGTGGTACCTTTTAACCTCGATCCTGAAGGGATATCAACAAGAGAGGAAGAAGTAGGAGCAGCTTCCTCCTTCTTTGTATTTTCAGTTTGGTCTTTAGAAGGTGACACTGGAGGAGGGGAGATGGGAGACATACTCGCAGTTGGCGGACCATCTACTTTACGAGTTTTCTTCTAAATTTGCCTTGAGGAACCTCGAGCTTTAGCTGCCCGAGCCAGCATTGCCTTAATTGACGGGCGTTCTGGAGTGAGAGTGGAAAGACGTGTAGGAGTCTTGGCAGACGACCCCATTAAAACAAGAAGGGTATAGAAATCTTGGTAGGTGGAGCAGGAGGAAAACTAGGATCAGTTTTAGCCCGTGCGGACCCAGGCACAACTCCGGCAGTGGACATGGGAAATGGAAGGAGGCAAGATCAAATCCCCCGTCCTAGAGGAGGATGGAGACCCAGTCACCATCGGGGTAGCAGAAACTACCAAGAAAAAGATAATATAGTCAGAAAAAGGAAAAAGGAAAAAGAAAAAAGAAAAAAAGAAAAAAAATATAAGTACACATAGACAAGAAGAACAGATTAAGTAACATACTCGGAAGCGCGAGGGAGATCCTTAGATATCGTATCAACCGGTCACCTTCAAAAGGATCCAGGGTGGAGTATTGCATGTTGGTGTTGCCCTTCTTCATAATTCTCCCAAGAATATCTCGGGATTCCAATGAGAGTGCCTCCTTCGCCCATTTATCTTTTGCCGTAAACTGAGTTGGGACGGGGTACTCAAATCCCCCAATGAAGGTTGTCCGCCCCCATTCACCATTAACCATGAGCCACTCCTCCTTCCAGGGCGCGGCATACTTCATGTTCGCCCCAGGAATGATGAACTTCATGTCATTGGACACCCTCAGCCCTTAGGTAGAATTGACCCCGAGGTACCATGTTCGCTATGTTGAAGAGGAAGCGTAGCTCATCAAAGCCTAGCTCCCTATCTATTTTGTCTTTCTCACATTGCTCCCTCTAGAGCACCAAAAACCCGGTCAGATGCTTTCAGAACCCCGGTGAAAGCTGAAGGGGGGCTAACTCCAACGAGACTAGGGCTCGGCGAAGAGTAGGGTGAAGTAGGAGCCGGACCCCGCATTTGAAGGTGGCCTTGTGAATCAGCAGGTGATCTCGAGGCAGGGTGTATACGTCGTAACCCCGGTGAGGAAGAGACAGTGTGATATAATCTGGGATCTAGTACTCCTCCCTCAACTTGGCGAGTGTGTCTAGAGTGCACACAGAGTTGGGCACTATCCTATCGTCATGGAAGGAAGCGAAAGAGCCAGTCTGGACCCCGACTAAGGTGACATCTCGTTCGCCACCTTCCTCGTCACCACCGACCCTTACAGTGCCTTCCTCATCGATAATCTGAACTGGGTCCTCAGGCCTATTGTTGAAACCCCGACCTGATTCGTGGGTTTCTTGTAGAGTGACAGCGTAAAGGCCGTGGGGTGTCGCCAACTACGTCGCCATCGTCTCGACCTCGTTTTTTCCAAGTTGACGTCGGAGAGACCTCTCCTAAGTCGGCTTTCTCCATTTTGAATAAGGCATCGAGACTGTCGGAGGGATTGGGAGAAGCTGGATTGGGGTGTAATAGGGCGAGATCATAACGAGTCTGATCGGCAAGGGTTTCTTGTGAAGTGGCAGGGAATTTGGAGGGAGATGCCGTTAAGAAGGTAGAAGAAGGAAGAAGAAACTTGAGAGATTACCGGTAAGAGAAAGAAAGAAGTGAGAAGCTAGGGTTTCTTTGTTGTAATCTTGAAATTTGAAAGTGGTGGAGAAGGCACCAAGAATCCCAGTTTATTTATAGAGAAAGACAAGCTGTTACACGCAAGGAAACCAAAATTGATGACCGGCAACATGCTTGGGGGACGTGCTGGAGACGGTTTTGTATTAATCACGCCGACAATGGCTCTTTTTTAAATCCAAAGGCCAATCACCGTTTGACATGTGACTTGCGTAGTAATTACCAGCGTATCAAATGAGGATTTCCCCTCTGAATGGTGATAGCCAACTAGACAAAGTATATGTAGACAAGCGGGGTAAAAAATCCTTCAAGTAAAATCGGAATCCTAACTCCAACCCCGGCAAAGCATCGGTGTTCAAGTCATGAGGGACTTCTGTTAATAGCCAAAATTGGCAGAGGACCAAAGAAAAATTTTCCACCCCGATACAAGGAGAAGATGGGAATCCAGATACCATCCGGCTACCCTAAGAAGGGAGGGATCCCCAATTGATCCGGATACATACCCCTCCAGAGGATCTAGCCCAGCAATTCTCTAACTTCTTATGAACCACGCAGTATCCCGATACGAAGCTCCACCTAACATCCCGATGCACAGTTCAGCATGCGGTATCCCGACATGGAGTTCCACTCAGTACCCCGACACAGAGCTCCACCGAGTATCCCGATGCATGATTCTTCACACAGTACCCTGCTATTATAGCATCCAGATATCCAGTTACTACTCCACCCAGTATCCCGCTACTGCACATATAGGTATCCCGCTGCTACTTAATGTTGGCACCCTGATTCTAGACGACCAAACACCTCGCAGTAATAGCAAAACTAGTAGGGGACGGGGTACTCGCAGACCTAGACACCTCCCAGAACGGGCTTTCCAAGCAGCTAGAATACTCGATGTAGATTAACAAAGGCATGACTTATGCACCCAGAAGGCCGGATTAAAGCTCCAAGGAAGGGTACTGAAAGCGCCGTCATTTAGTCAAGCAGAAGAAGTAGACTTCTTCTCGCCAACTGATAGTTCCATTTGAACAAGGGGTCAACTCTATTAGAATCCTACTAGGAAGGAATGAGTTGATTCTGATGATTAAAGCTCCTACGAGATTGTCTCCTCCTAGGAAGGAAAGACTTGGTTCTAACAATTAAAGCTCCTACGATAGTGTCTCCTATCAAGAAGGAAAGTCCTGTAATCACCAAACCCTAGACCGAAATTATAGGAGTGCATGGCAAGCAACGAGACCTATATATACAACATCATACTCACTAGAAAGGGGATCCGAAAATCAGCTCCTCAAACCCTAACCTACATTCAGATCTACTTATCGACATGCACGAAAGCAACACCACCCTCTCCTCCTCCAACTGAAAGTTTTTTGGCTATCACCATAGATAAACGAAACACCAATGTATCGCTATAACAAGTCATATTATGAATAAAACACTGTTTATTCAGCCTAGTTTTCGTGTTCTAATCTTGTTTGCATCAGAAGAAACAATATAGGTCTCGAACCACTTGATACCACTCTGACCAGGATCCACCCCGATCTCAGTCCTTAAAATTGTTATTTGGAATTTCACCCAACGACGATTTTCTGTTAACAAAATCTATTTCCATAATTTTACTAAACAAGGAGAACATTCTTCTCTCAACCCACTATACTATCCTTGAGATACATCATTTTTTTCAATTCTAGCCAACTCCTCCTCCAATTCCTTAACTTGAAAACTGTCAGACTTTTTATTTCTCAAGTAAGATTTCACATTTCGCTTTACAGCCTTCATTTTGAGCTTTAAGTACACGCCTGAAGAAACAACACTCTTGCACTCATTCCAGCTTTTGCGAACCCCCTCCATTAAAACTTTGTCCTCCAACCAACCATTAAGGAACCGGAAAGGCCTAGGACCCTAATCAGCCACTTGATCACCCAAAGACACCGAATTATGGTCCGACAGACTCTTATCATGACCCTTTTGAATCAGC
>OX940800.1:17498036-17624151 GCA_954870605.1 Acer campestre | reverse complement strand
TAATCAGCAAGACTTCTTACAATGTAAATTATTTTAGGGGGAATTGCATAAACACCCTCGAGATTTGATGAAATTGCACAGATATGGCAGTTTTGGCCATATACACACAAACTTTTCTCAACATTTGAAAATTGTTACATAAACATTCCCTGCCATTAGATGGATCTGTTAGTCAATGGTCAAAAGTGTAAACAGTCTAAAATACCCTTTATTTTTATTTTAAATAAACTAAAAAAATTAAAAAATAAGATAAAAATATATAAAAATATATTTTAGATAATGTATCTTAAATCTAAAACCAGGAAAAAAAATTCATCTTTACAAAAAAAAAAAAAAAAAAGTTTTTTAAACAATTTAATAATAAATAAATTTTAAATTTTAAATTTATTTAAACTCAAAGGGGAATTTCACAAATTAAAGTTTTTATTTTCATTTAGTTTTAAAGATGAATTTTTTTTTCAAGCTTTCATATTTTCTAAAAGATTTTTTAATATTTTTTATCTGATTTTTTAATTTTGTTTAAAATAAAAATATAGGATATTTTAGACTTTTTACATGTTTGACCATTGACTAACGGATCTATCTAACGGTAGGGGATGTTTGTGCAACAATTTTCAAATGTTGAGAGAAGTTTGTGTGTATATGGTCAAAACTACCATATTCGTACAATTTTATCAAACCTCGGGGGTGTTTGTGCAATTGCTCCATTATTTTAAGAAACAGAGTGGGTCTACCTTGAGATGGTGTATGATTTCTTGTATATTTTTTCATCATTAGAAACTATTCTAAAATTCTCAGATAAATCGTGCATATTATGATTTAGTCCTCAAAATGTCAACAGAAGCATAAATTGGGGATCATAAGAATAAAACATACCCATTCACTGGTTTCAAACGTTTCTTGGCTATATCAGGCTTTGGAGCTGTAGAACTAAAGACTCCCTTCTGCTTAAGTTTTTCCTCAAAGGCAGCTCTAATTTTCAACATTTCCAAGCTCTGTTCTGCCATATTTTTAAGTCTCACAATTAGCCACACATCAGCAAGAACAACAAAGAAGATACAAAATGCAGTACGAAACAGAAGAGGAAATAGGGGTATGTAGCAGTTTTTACATTCTAACTTGTACAATTGTCACACTTTAATAACTCTTGTTTTAATAGCACCAAAAAAGGAATTTGGACAAAAATACCCCCCAGCTTCTTTTCTTTTCTCTTGTGTGTCCTTCACCTTCTTCTTCCTTTTTCTCAAACCTTCATTGATGGAGCTTCAATGGAGGTGCCACCGTCGACCGATGAGTTGACCAGCAAAACCACCGGGAAAACGTTCGTCGAGTGCCAATCATTGTAACCGAAGTGTTCGTTTTCATTTTCGAGTTGTGTAGGGAAAGAAACGAAGTAAAACCCAAACCGTCGCGAATCTTCATTGTCCGATCTATGACGATCCGTCACGAATCTGATGTAACCGATGACACCAACGAACTCAGCATTGTTCAATCTTCCAGATCCAACTATCTTCGGAGTCAACTGGTGCCGTCGTCGGATCGTCACTGTCACCATTGATGGAGGTCAAACAGAATAAGTCCTGAACAAACTTGAATTAAGTCTCGAAACGAATGAATAAGTCTCGAAAATGCATGAATAAGTCTCGAAAAAAATCATAAATAAGTCTCGAAATTGTAAATAAGTCTCAAATTTTCGAGAAAAATAAAATAAAAAGGAAAAGAGTAAGTGGTGGTATTTTGGTCTCATCACCTATTTTGGTGCTATTAAAACAAGACTTACTAAAGTGGTGTTATTAAAACAAGACTTATTAAAGTGGTGCTATTTGCACAAGCCCTCCTCCAAAAAGTGCTATTTAATTTTTGAACCCCGAAAAAGAATGAGGAGAGAATATGAACTGTTTGGACTGAAACATGAAATAAATTACCTGACGTTTACGTTTACCTCCTTTATTCTCATTATTTCCTAAGGACTCCCCTTTATCCAGCTCATTTGGGTCAGGACTCAGGAGCCTGTAGGAAGTGAAAAAATAAATTAAATTTTTCGAAAGACGAATATAGTGGTAGAGGGCATTGAAATTGCAAGTACCAGTGACGCTTGTTTTGCATCAGCTGATAGATGAGGTGTTTCATATTGATCTTTTGCGACTGGAGCAGATGCCACTACTTCATTCCCCACAATAAACTTGGCTCCTGTTTCAGCTGTATGATCTTTCTTTAAAAATTCATCAACCTCAAATGGCAAATTCCCATCAAGTTCTTTCTTCTGTATTGTGGAATCATGGACCACTCGTTAGAAAGTGGCAAGCTACAAGAAATTAACTCTCATCCATTCTATAACAAACAAGAAGAGTAGCTCATATAAAGTACCAAGTTTCTGAGCAAAAACAAGAGGTTATAAAAAAACAGAAGAAGAAGAAATACAAGTACATGCCATTCAAATGGGTAAAAAGATTGCTAAATATTACCAATTCTAACGAAGAATAAATTACGTACTGAAAAAAATAAAAATAAATTTAAATTAAGAACTCTATTTTAATTGATCTACACTTTATAATCTATAGTCCGTAGATATTTGCTTATGAATTCTTAGAGCATCTCCAATGGTATCTTCAAAAGTATGAGAGTAATCAAAATTTGATTATTTAACCAAAAAACACTGTCCAATGGAGTCACTAAAATTTAGCAATAGCGGTTATCAATAATCAAATTGTCTCTTCAATAATCAAATTTGAAGATTGACTTTCAATCATCAAATACAAATTTAACCTAAATTAACTGTTGTAATTTTATTATTTCTGTCTCTTCTGTTACTTTTTTTTTTCCTCTTTTTTTTCTCTGATCAACTATGTATTTCATCATTGTTTCAACCCCAAAAATTTCAATTAGGTAAAATTCGTCTTTTCATTACGAATGGATCAATACCCATATCATATACCTTCTCTTGGTTTTTATAATTATTTTTATTTTTTAGCAAAAAAAACTAATATATCATTGTGGTACCATTAATAGTGTACCATTGTGGACTATACAATCATCAAATTTAACAAACCCTGAAAACGATCCTCAAATGCTAAGGTGGCAACTTTTGAGGATCCAAATTTGCTTATACCATTGGAGATGCTCTTAATATTTACTAATCTTAAGTAGGAAAGGATACTAATACAATTTCCTTACGGATATGAAGATTCTTGGGGGATTTATGGGGTCTAAAGGCTCCAGGGATAAAAAAAGATATTTAAAAAACAACAAGCAGATATCATTTTATTATGTGTTCTTAATATAGTAACAAATGTACTGTTGAGTAAGGTTTAAAGGACACACATTATACAAAAGTGTATGATATTGGCATTATATTACAAAATAGGAAATTTTTAGTCGAAAAGTATTTTTCAATGCTTTGGAAATGAAAAATTAACTCATGGCCATTGATAACAATATAGGCTTTCTAGAAAAGTAGTAGACCTTATCTAGCAAGCCCTTGATCTCCACGAGACGAGCTATGACAGGATGATCACGAACTGGCTGCCCTTCGGAATTGAGAAGAAGATAAAAGGTTATGGCTTGGCAATAGGATAGCAAAAGAAGTTGCTTCACCTCCAAATAGCGCATCCCACTTTCCTGCTTGACATCCTGCTCTTTAACCTTCACAAAAACAGCAAAACATTATAAATAAATAAGGCACCAATCAAATGCAAAATTATTTGCCCCTAAATAGACAGCACAGAAACTCTGAAGAAACTGCATTATGTGAATGCTGGTAAGATGATGGTATTATAGGCCATTAGGATTACCTTAAAAAATCAGATATTTGCATATAAATCCTTTCATAGAAAATATGAACCAAAAAAAAAAAAAAAGATTGTCATAATCCTCTCAAGTCAAAACTCCACAGAGTGGTCAAATGTGAACCTATGAGTCTATGACAATGCCATATAAGCTTGCTACAGACAACATAGACTCTAAAACATTGACATAATAGAAATCTTTGTGAGTAGATAAAACAAGCCTGCATAATCAACTAGCACATGCATTGTTATGTGACATTTTTAATAAACATTCAACAGAATGGAAAAGCAAGAGTGATGTACCCATCAATCGAAAATAGAGCAATTAAAGAAGCATAATACCTTGCTTAAAAGCGGATTAACTTTGTTTTCCAGTTGTTCAAGGGCATCATTCAGCTCTGACAGCAAGCCAACCAATTCTGGAGCAGAACTGGTAAGGGAAATATTAGCCAAGCAAGCAGAAACATTAGATATAAGAGAACTATAGTTAAGGAAAAGCAGAGAAGACGATTTTAAATTAAAGCATCAATTACGATCTCATAGAGCAAGCTAGAGTCAGACATTTAAAACTACCAAAGCCAATAATATATATGCCCTTCTACATTGTGAACTGAAGACTTGAAGAGCTACTCGGCACCCTACCACACAATGAACAAGCGCCTCTCAACTATTAATGGGTGCCTAATATACTAAAAATTGGTTCACCACATTGGGAGGTAAGGGATAATAGTAAGTCTACAATTAGGAGAGCCCCAACGATACTGTCGCAATGCCTAGGCATACGCTTCCCAAGTGCAGTGTCGCTTGGGCGTGCACTACCTAAATGCGGCGTTGCCTAGCAGCATGGGCCTGGCGACACATGCCCAGGCAGCATCGAGAGGAAAGAGAAAGTAGGAGAGAGAGTTTGGGGATAGTTTTTTTGAGGGTATTTAAGTAATTTTTCAAAATGCGGTTATTAGCGGCTGAACTTTCGTATGTGGTTAAAAATGAAAGTCTAATGTTTTGAGAGGCTATTTTTGATTTTCTCTCAAAAAAATAAAATAAAAATTGTAATATATATATACAGTTGGATGAATCACCCCATCTCCGGTACTCCACAAATTTCCTTAAAAAAAAACACTGTATTACACCGGAAAGTAATGATAAAGTTGACACCAAGGGAGTGATGAACTGATGTGGACTTGTGGAGAGAGGGATATATAGGGACATAGTCATTAGTGACATCTGAATATGATCGGAGACAGACAACATTCATTATAGGAAATTTCAATCTTTAACATGGTTAGAGTTAGAGAGCTGCGTCATTAAATGGCAGAGTAGTTATCCAAGTTGTTAACTATTAGCAAATATATGAATATGATGATTGAAGATAGTAGTATTGTTCATCGAGAAGTAAGTATGGGAAGCTGGAACTATTGGATCATTCGGAAAGCGTATTGTCACAGTTAGGATCTGATCATCCGACTTCCCTTGATGATCCTGATTATGAAGCTAAGGAACTATTGGATCATCATTCGGAAAGCGTATTGTCACAATTGGGATCTCATCCTCCGACTTCCTTCGGTGATGATCAGGTCCATATCCCAGTTGATCCTCATTATGAAGCTTCACCTGCTCAATCATTATCCGATGTCACGAGCATATTTTGTAAAGGAACAACCACCACTCAACCATCGTGAATTGACAAAGTCAATCATGATGATTGCTGCCTTAGCAGCTCTCACTTTGTTGGCAATTAATGGTTCCAAAGTCAGCACTTCTATGTCAAGCAATGCTGAAATTCTCTTCTGTTCTGCTGTCACCTGTAACACTTAGGCTTCTTTTGCTTCTTATTTGGTATCTTACTATGCAGACATACGCCTGGAGTAGCGGCTAGAATAATTACAGGAGTCGGATATATTATGATGCAGCCGTCAAAGACGATACGGCAAACAAAGGTTTGGATTTCATGGAGTGGAGGAATCGACTCGAAGTCAAAGGGTGCGGAAAGAAGGAAGCAAAGACTAGGCTTGGTCGGAATGGTTAAAACGGTCAGAATGGTCAAATTTCGGGGGTCTTTTCAGAGGGCAAACGAACTCAAAATCGACATTATAATATGTTTTCGGAAAGCCCAAGACGAGCCCTACAAATGTTATGAAGACTCCGTCTTCTATAAAGGGCTGCGGAATATCCAATTTCGGCCATCTAGATTATTGCGCGAAGACTTGAGCTGGACGCTGTGAGCTGGACGAGATGATCAGGGCTGATTTTCGTGGACCTCTACAGAGAGCATATGAGGTCGGATCGTCTATTATAATATGTTTCCGGAAAGCCCAAGACGAGCCCTACAAATGTTATGAAGACTCCATCTTCTATAACAGGCCACAACATATCCGAATCTAGCCGTTTAGTTTCTGGCGCACCAAGACAGCAGTTTCTTGTTTTATGGTTTTTAATTAGTGTCATGATTCAGTACATTTATTTTATTTCCTTTTAGTTTATATGTAATTAGGTTATTAATTATTTTATGATTTGATTTTAAATCAAATCCAATTTCCTTTTCTAGATAGGTTTTTAATGTTTTTGGATTCTTTTGATTTTTAGGAGATTTGATTTCTTTTCCATTTAGGATTCTTTCCCTTTTGTTTAGGATTTTCTTGTTAGTCAAGTATTGCAATTCTATTTAAGTAGATTGTATTAGGGTTTGAAAGGTAGCTTTTGATTAATAAAATTCAGAGATATTTCTCAACTATCCATTTACATTATCCTTCGTGCGCGAAGTCGATTATCGTATTTGAAGCCTAATATTCCGGTATTCGTGCGCGAATCAACGGAACGTTAGTAGGTTGTTTCTAATCGTTTTACGCAGGTTTTTCTCGAAAGAGCTTCCGCTACATCATATTATCACGTAATTCATAGCTCTTATGGGGATGCTACTGCCGATCATCTCAAGTTGTAGATCACTGGTGGTGCTGGTATAGCATTTTTTCCTGCGTTAGCCTTTGCAATATTCATGAAAGATTGATCCTTCAACACCCTCATTGATGCAGAGCAGATTTCACATTCATTTTTGGGTCGCTGGGAGCACCCAAAACAGGCCGAACCTCGCAAAAGCATAACCTTTTCCTATGTCAAACTGGATTAATTTTTTGATTTGTTTTTTGTTTGGTCTTTTGTTCTATTCAGGTCTCTTTGCCTGAGTTGGTTGAATTGTCCTAGGAGTCTTAGAGGTTTATTTTTAGTTTGTCCAGGATTCTTTCCTGGGTTATTTGAATTGTTTTAGGAGTCTAGGAAGTAGTTAATTCCTTACATAAGTGAATGTACGAAAGGTTGGAAGGAGATGATTTTGGCATTAAATAAAAATTAAAGATTGAATTTTGCTCTCTTGATATTCTTTTTCCTGGCATTCTTTGAATCAACAGGGACGAGAAAGCTTGTTGCTTATGTGTGTGTGATTTTTGTGGTTCAAATCGTTTCCGCCTGCATCAGTTTGGTATTAGAGCCCGGTTCAATTCCGTCGTCATGCCGCCGAGAAGATGCCAGAATGTCCCCAACGCTCAAGAAAACCCATTGGAGGAGGTTTATGAACGACAGGAGGTTGCGCAACTACGACAACAAGTGGAGGCGCTAACGTAGCAACTAGCTGCGATGGCGCAACGTTAAGGAACTCCAAATCTGCCAAACGTAGAGGAGGAATCTAGTGAGAAAGAGAATCTGTTTGCTCCCTTTCAACCACAACATCGGAGGGCCGGATTTGATGAATCAAGGGGTTGGGAGTAAGGCCTTAAGATCGATATTCTGGAGTTCCATGGAGGTTTGCAGCCGGAGGAATTTTTCGATTGGGTTAATGCTGTAGAAGAGGTTTTGGAGTTTAAACAAGTTCCAGAGGACAGACGTGTGTCGCTTATTGCTACGAGACTCAGGGGACGAGCAAGGGCTTGGTGGCAGCAGTCAAAACAATCCAGAGTTACTCAAGGCAAAGCCAAAATTGCGTCATGGGAAAAAATGAAGAAGCACATGCGTGCAACCTTTTTGCCTTATAATTATTCACGACTGATGTTTCAGCGACTGCTGAATTTGAGATAGGGGAACCATTCGATTAATGACTACACATTGGTTTTACTAGTTATCATCGCAAAATGCGATGGCGGAATCGGAGGAATAGCGAGTCTCACGGTATATTGGTGGTATGCGAACCCAATTCCAAGATGTGCTCAACATGTTTGACATATTAAGTGTGTCTGCAACTTATCAACGAGCCATACAATTGGAAAAACAGCAGGCGCGTCGAAGTGCAAGCGGAGTTAATTTCGAAAGTTCTGGTTCAGGTAACAGCAGTGGGGGTTGCCCAATGGTTCCGCAACCAAGCGCTGTAAGGCTGACAGCACCAACACCTACAGCAGTCCCAACTTCTGGTCCGTGTTGCTTCAACCGTGGAGAGCCTGGTCACCAATCTGCAGATTGTAAAAAAGGGGCATGAAAAGGTTTGTTTGTTGATTCAGATGAGACTACACCAGAGCAAATCCACGATTACGAAAATGAACTAGTTTATGATGGAGTAGAGGTATTCAAGGAGGAACGTTTCGAGGGGGATGATGGACAGATGTTACTAATCAGACGTAGGTGTGTCGCTTTTGTATCCGATGAAGACCGTTTAGAAAGAGAACATGAGGAACCTGATCAGTTGTTGGTGGCTCGACGTAGTTACCTTGCACCTCGTGAAAGAGATGATGATTGGTTGCGAACCAATGTCTTCCAATCCACGTGTACGATTGGGGGGAAAATCTGTCGGTTCATCATTGATTCAGGAAGTTGTGAAAACGTCGTATCTGAAGAAACAGTTCGAAAATTACAATTGTCCACGGAATCACATCCTAAACCGTACAAACTCAAATGGCTAGATAAAAAGAATGATGTGACAGTGACTCGGCGTAGTAAAATTTCATTTTCAATAGGTGTGACTTATAAAGATCAAGCATGGTGTGATGTGGTGGCCATGGATGCCTATCATCTATTGTTAGGGAGGCCGTGGATGTATGATCGGAGAGTGATGTACGATGGATTCATGAACACTTGCATATTTGCATTCAACTCTACCAGGATAGTATTACTACCAAAGAGAGAGGTGAAGGGAACTAGTCTGTCTTGGGAAAATCAGATTTTACTGTCACTTGCCAGGTTTGAAGCCGAAATTATAGAGTCAGGTATTGTGTATGTGTTGATTAGAAAAATTGGGATGGAGTCTGAAGACATTCCCATTGATGCGAGGCCTTTACTGAGTGAGTTTAGTGATGTATTCCCGGAAGAGCTACCAGAAGAATTACCTCCGTTATGGGATATCCAACATCAAATTGACCTTGTACCAAGTGCTACCCTACCTAATAGACCCCATTATAGGATGAGCCCGAAAGAGCACGAAGAACTGAGGCGGCAAGTGGAAGAGTTGCTAGCAATGGGACATATCCAAGAAAGTCTCAGTCCATGTGCGGTACCAGCTCTTCTAACTCCAAAGAAAGATGGGTCCTGGAGGATGTGTGTTGACAGCCGAGCCATCAACAAAATTACAGTCCGGTACCGATTTCCAATCCCGAGATTGGATGACTTGTTGGATCAACTGAGCGGAGCTGCGGTATTCACAAAACTAGATTTGAAAAGTGGATACCACCAGATTCGTATCCGTCCGAGGGACGAGTGGAAGACAGCGTTCAAGACGCGAGATGGACTGTGGTTAGTCATGCCGTTCGGTTTATCAAATGCACCAAGTACCTTTATACGTGTGATGAATCAAGCTTTGAGGCCTTATATTGGTAAGTGTGTTGTGGTATATTTTGATGACATTTTGATTTACAGTGTTAATCATGAGACGCATCTTCAACAGTTACGGGAAATTCTGGAGGTTCTACGTCGGGAGAAATTCTTTACTACAATAAAAAATGCGTTTTCCTAACTGACCGTGTGCTATTCTTGGGTTATTTGGTGTCTTCGAAAGAGATTTCAGTGGACGAATTGAAAATTGATGTGATTAGGCAATGGCCACAACCTCGGACAGTAATAGATGTCAGGAGCTTCCATGGGTTAGCTTCGTTTTACCAGCGATTCATTCCCCATTTTAGTAGTGTCATGGCACCTGTGACAGATTGCATGAAGTCAGACAGAAAATTTGTGTGGACTATTAAGGTTGAAAGTGGATTTCAGGAGATTAAGCTCCAGCTTACATCAGCTCCTGTCTTAGTGTTACCAGACTTTTCGAATCCATTTGAGTTACACTTTGATGCTTCGAAGTTAGGTGTCGGGGCTGTCCTGAGTCAAAATGGGAGACTTGTAGCTTATTTCAGCACTTATGATGTGGAGTTCTATGTAGTGGTGCAAGCAATCAGACATTGGAGGCATTATCTTTTCTTACAAGAATTCATTCTTTACACCGATCTTGACGCACTTAAGCATATGGGCAGCCAAGACAAGGTGTCTTCTCATCATGCTTCATGGGCAGCTTATTTGCAACAATTCACCTTTGTCATCAAGCATAAATCGGGTTCACTAAACAGGGTAGCTGATGCACTCAGCCACCGCCAGAGTTTGTTGACTAACATGCGCGTGAAAGTGATTAGTTTTAAATCCTTCAACAGCCTCTACGCAACAGACCCATTTTTTGGTTTGGTACTGGAAGAAGTTCAGAATGGGGGATGAACTGATTTTGTTATGCTGAATGGGTTCCTTTTCAAAGGCAATCAGCTGTGTATTCCGGAGTGCGGCCTTCGGGTTCAAATCATTCAAGAGTTACACGAAGAAGGCCATGTGGGACGTGATCGAACAATTCTTTTAATAGTAGCCTCATATTTCTGGCCATCAATGCGGAAAGAAATCGGGCGATTTGTGGAGAGATGCTGGACTTGCCAGGTCTCAAAAGGAAAGGTCATGAATACTGGGCTATATATACCGCTACCGGTGCGTGAACAACCATGGTCATGAATTTAGTATGGATTTTGTGCTAGGTTTGCATCGGACACAACGGGGTTTTGATTCAATTTTTGTGGTGGTGGATTGATGTTCGAAAATGGCACACTTCATTCCATGCAAGAAGACTACGAATGCGGTTAATGTCGCCCAACTCTTTTTCCGAGAGGTTTATCGGCTTCATGGCTTGCCCATGTCCATTGTATCGGATAGGGACACACGATTCCTTAGCCACTTCTGGCATAGTTTATGGAAAATGATGAGTACTAAGTTGAATTTTAACACAACCTACCACCCTCAGACCAATGGCCAAACCGAAGTGGTGAATAGATCACTAGGCAATTTACTTCATAGTCTGGTGGGTGACCAATTGGGAACTTGGGATCAAAAACTGGGGCATGCAGAATTCACCCATAACCATGATGTGAACCGCAGCTCCAAGCATAGTCCGTTCGAAGTAATCTATGGTTTCATTCCTCGGGGTCCTCTTGACTTAGCTACTCTTCTTAACAAAACAAAACTCCATCGTAAGGCAGAAGATTTCGTTGTTCAGTTGCATGAAATTCATGCGAAGACTCGACAAAATCTGTTGGATTCTGGTGCTTGATATAAAAAGGCAGCAGATAAGAAGAGGCGTTTGGTTGATTTTGATGTTGGTGATTTTGTTTGGGCGGTACTGACGAAGGATCGCTTCCATGTAGGTGAGTACAATAAGCTTTAAGCTCGCAAGATTGGTCCCGTCGAGATCATCGAGAAGATTAACTCCAATGCATATCGTTTGAGGTTACCGAGTCATATTCGAACAGCTGATGTATTCAATGTAAAACACCTCATTCCATATCTCGGTGATACATCTTCGGAGGGTAAAGAGGGCACAAATTCGGGGTCGAATTCTTTTCAGCTGGGTGAGGATGATGCAGAGCAGATTTCACATTCATTTTTGGGTTGCTAGGATCACCCAAAACGGGCCTAACCTCGCAAAAGCATAACCTTTTCCTATGTCGAACTGGATTAATTTTTTGATTTGTTTTTTGTTTAGTCTTTAGTTCTATTCAGGTCTATTTGCCTGAGTTGGTTGAATTGTCCTAGGAGTCTTAGAGGTTTATTTTTAGTTTGTCTAGGATTCTTTCCTGGGTTATTTGAATTGTTTTAGGAGTCTAGGAAGTAGTTCATTCCTTACATAAGTGAATGTATGAAAGGTTGGGAGGAGATGATTTTGGAATTAAATAAAAATTAAAGATTGAGTTTTGCTCTCTTGATATTCTTTTTCCTGGCATTCTTTGAATCAACAGGGACGAGAAAGCTTGTTGCTCACGTGTGTGTGATTTTTCTGGTTCAAATCGTTTCTGCCTGCATCACTCATGATAATATATATTACTAGATTATTGGTTTTGGGACATACATGTGTGCAAGAATATCTCAAAAACCTTCAATAAGTTTTTATTTATTATTTAATGTCTTTGTATAAGAAAAGCCTATAAAGTTGGAAAGTTTTGATGGGGTGATACTCATTAAGGTGTTTTTATTTGTAAGCCCAACTTTTTATATACCAATCATTTATTAATATATAGGTGTTTTTTTTTTTTTTTGTTTTTTTTTTGTTTTTTTTTGTTTTTGTTTTTGTTTTTTTGTTTTTTCATAAAAATAGTCAAATCCAATCATGCACACCAACCAGAGGTTCATAGAGTGAAGAGTAATCATTCCTACTCTCCAATGTTTTTTGCTAAATGTCCCTCATATTGATTGCCTAGGTGGAGATCTATCGTCCATTTGCCTCCACATTTAAATTTATTTTTTATTATATATATATAATTCTATTTATTTGTGTGTTGACATGTGGCATATCATTGTTTAAAGAAAAAAAAATATCCTTAAAACCATTTAATATGACTAACGGTTGACTCATAGAAGAACAAAATTGAGTGGTTTTTCCTACTGGGATGATGTGCAATTGATCGAATTTTACATATAACAACCTCTTCTCTTCTTTGAATTGTGAACCAAGTGTTTTTTTCCTAAATATCTATAAAATAGAGATTTCTGTCTCTTTGTAAAGATTACTCTTGAAATCAATGCAGAATCAATACAGATCTCTCACGTCTCTCTCTCTCTCTCTCGCATCTCCCTCATCTCTATTTCATTTTAGTTTACTTACCCATTCAGTAATACATGTATATTCCTCAATACCATTACTTTTGCTTCATCCTCATCTATACAAAAT
Organism: Acer campestre; assembly: GCA_954870605.1. Classification (NCBI taxonomy): domain Eukaryota; kingdom Viridiplantae; phylum Streptophyta; class Magnoliopsida; order Sapindales; family Sapindaceae; genus Acer; species Acer campestre. The sequence continues at coordinate 17,611,212 of OX940800.1, read as the reverse complement.
TGTCAGCCTCTTCTTTTCTTTGAATTGTGAACCAAGTGTTTTTTCCAAAATCTGTAAAATAGAGATTTCTGTCTCTTTGTAAAGGTTACTCTTGAAATCAATACAGATCTCTCACATCTCCCTCATCTCTTTTTCATTTTAGTTTACTTACCCATTAAGTAATACACGTATATCCCTCAATACCATTACTTTTGCTTCATCCTCATCCATACAGAATTATCAGCCTATTCTCTTCTTTGAATTGCGAACCAAGTTTTTTTTTTTTTTTTTCTAAATTTCTATAAGACCATCTCCAATGCATGTTTCAATGGCACCAAGGAATAAAATATCAGTATCGGTATTGATATAAGACTTCTAAATTTATGGATATTTCAGGGATAATATCGATATCGGTGGATATTCTATTAAAAAAATGATGGATATTTGCATTTAAAGTTAGAAATTTTTTGGGAACTTTTAGGACACGCTTAAATAAGTAATTATACATCAAATGAAGTATATTTCAATGATAAATTAGCATAGTTATAAGCTAATTATATAGTATAACATAGATAGAGTCTGTGTATAATTTTTGAAATTGAGTATTTAATAGAATACTATTTTGTTTCACTTTTACAATAATATATACAATATAAAGAGATTAAATATTTAATAAACAAAATTATCAATAAAAAAAAAATAGTTCTATACTTCCAAGATTCTATCATAAATCATAATTTATATATAATAATACATTGCATGTCTGAAATATAACATCAAAATGAATTCCTTACTCGTTCAAATACATAAGATATATTTCCATTTTGATTTGAACAATAATTTTTGTAGGAAAACGTGATTGTATAGTTTTGAAGGTAGTTATTAATATGACATGCATATGTTGCTTGATTTCTTTCAACTGATCCATGAATTAGGTAGTTTGGATTTATCCAACTTTATGGATATTTCTATTGCATATGGCATTTGTGGAGAAGGATAATCAAATATATTGTAGCCACCATAACTACCAATTTGACTCGTTCCTCCTTGTTGTTTACCACGATTTTGATCAAAATTACCTGCATGAGCATCCCAACCTGTCGCACTAGCATTCCAACCTGTTGCACCAACATCCCAACTTGTTGCACCAGCATTCAAACCTTCTGCACCCGAATCCCAACCTCTTCCCTCATCCCCATGATCTCTATCATCTTTTCCTCCACAATTTCCATCAGAGGTATGCTGGTCATCAAAGAGTTGGTAACAATAACTCCACGACCTACACCAACTTCTTTTTTAATCACTTGTTCAATATTTATTCTCATGTTTCGAGCATGAGAAGCAATATGTGGATCAGGATTTCCCTCATAATCATCCAATGAGGCAAGTCTAACCTAGATAAAAATATGATTCTCTTTATCGTCCCTTGCTTCAGCAACTACTTGAAGTAGATCCATAAAATCAGTTTCATTTACTTTATCTTTTTCAACTAGTATATCCCTAAGTTTCAACTTCATATTATAATAACAATAAATAAGTTGTTCAAGCTTAGAATAGGCAAGACAGTTCCTCTGTTTAGTGTGGATTAAAGCAAATGTGGACCGATTTCTTTCACAAGCAGAAGATGAAGATGTTTGTGACAGTATGTGAACAGCTATTGCAAGCAATGATGGAGCACAGTTTCCATATATTACCCACAAATTAGCTGTAATAAAAATTATTAAGTATAATAAGTGTGAATATTATTTCAATGATATTATTATTTATTATTAATATGTAAATTTTTTAATAAAAGTTATATACCCGATTGCATTTTGCTTATAGCTGCAATGGCTGCTCGTTCACCGAAACTTATCCTTCCATCCTTAAAGAATATGAGCTAAATTCATGAAATCAATATATAAATAATATATATTAATATGACACAATACTCTCATACAAAGAATTTATAATCCTGGAATTATAAAATTGGTTGTAAATTGTAACTTTTTACCTCATTTCCAAAATTAGCAATTCTTGCAGTTTCAGAGTCTAATTGCGTATAGACATTATGTACAGCTTTCAGGAGATCTGAATTATCCCCAATGTTGTCTCTATATTGGTACTGTAGGTTCAAATAGTAAACTAGAAAAAAAAAATAGTATAAATACTATACTAAATTTTAATTATGAATGACAAACAATCCAAAATAAAATTTACATACAGGAAGTGGGTGATTAAGCCTTTTATCCCATCGATCTATATTTTTATAAATTGATTGGTACATATTTAATATTATTTGGAATGAGTTTTACACATTTTAGTCACAAACATTTTTATTTTTTATTTTATTTTTTTTTTTTTTCAGAATGCTTTCACAAAATTTTACATATTTTACACGATTACTCTTTGGTTCTTTGTCCAATTTTACTTCAAGCCTTCAATAATTATACTATTGACTATTATGTTGGAAATTTTTATAAATTTGTTAATGCTTATTCTATAATAATTTTCAATCTCAATTATTTTAATAATAATTTAACCGTTTAGGATAATTTTTTTTTTTTAATAATATGCAAAATATCCATAGAATTTTAGGGTGAAATTCATAAAATTTTGGGCATATCAGGAAATTTTTATAAATATTTCAAAATTGATCGGATATTCTACGGAATATTGGATATTTATCCAATTCGATATTCATTTCCTTGTCAATGCCAATGCAGAATTGGAGTAAACTGCAGAATTATCAACACGTTATCAATGCAGAATTCTCACGTCTCTCGTCTCTCGTCTCTCTTTTCATCTCCCTATTTATTCACAACATCAAATTCATCATTAGTATATTGATTAATTGAATAGTTGCAGCTATGTCACAATTTCTTCTCAACGGAACAACTCTCCTACTTTTAATCTCCCTCTTAGTTCTATTTGCAGTTATCCTGCCCTGGTTTGGAGCCCCCCAATTCTTGTTCCAAAACACCCCTTCTTCTCTCGCCAAATGGCACAACTACACTTTGCCGCAAGCGGCGTCGTTTGTAGCCAAGAACGGGACTGTGATCGTGTGTACTGTGAGTTACCCTTTCTTGCCGTTTTTGAACAATTGGTTGATTAGCATTACAAGGCAAAAACACCAGGATCAAGTGCTTGTCATTGCAAAGGATTACGCCACTCTTTACACTGTTAACCAGAAATGGCCTGGTCACGCCGTCCTCGTCCCTCCAGCTTCCGATTCACCAACTGCTCATAACTACGGTTCTCAGGTTAAAAATATTATTTTTATTTGGGGTGAATTCAAAAAGAGCCAAAAAATTTATGGACTTATTGTTTTTAGCCACAAGTTTATTTTTTATTGTTTTTGTCAGTTTTTACCACTTTTGGACAGGAATGCCCTTAAATTTGAAATTTGAAAAGAAAGAAAAAAAAAAAAAAACTGTCAGGGTGGAACCCACCCATCAGTAAAAGCCCACCCCTAACCCTAAGTAAAAAACGATCAAAAGTTAAAAATAAAAAAGAGAGAGAAGGGAAGAGAGAGAGAGAGATCGCCGTCTGTCACCTCCAACCTCTGCCGGTCGCCGTCGCTGCAGAGAGAGAAAGGAAGAGAAGAGAGCCACGTTCGCCGTCGCGTCGCACCTCCATCGCTGTCGCTGTCGCCGAAGCCACTCCTCTCAGGTTTGCTTTGGATTAACTTTGAATGGTGTTCAATTTTTTACATTCTGGCTGCACTTCGAATGGTTGATTTTTGAAGTGGGTTTAATAATTTTGGATTTACAATTTTCTCTTCTTATTATGCAAAACAAATCAATGATTTTGTATTTGTTTCTATCTCCATTAACTCTGTCACAAACATGTAATATATATACACTCTTTACTTAATTTCCTGAGATTCGATTTGTTATGTTTTGTTCTGCATCTCTTTTTGATTATTTGGGAAATAATTCTGTTTTTTTGATTGTTTTATCTTCATATTTGCTTGATGATGGATCTCTGAGAATGCAGTGAACGGTTGCTGGTGGTTTTTGTTGAACCACTGGCCTTTGCTCTCTTCTTATACATTGTTTTTTTTTTTTTTTTTTGTGCATTTATTGAAAGCTTTACCTGACTCCCTACTGAATATTTTTTGTTGCTTGCTCGACTGTTTGATTATGATTTTAATGTAAACTTCTGGGTTGTGTAATTTGTTTGAGATATATATATATATATAGTTTAACATGATCTGCTTTTGATTACGATTATGTTGAATTGTCAACTTAATTTGAATGCTATTTATTAATTGAAGCTTGACTGTTGAGAAAAATTGTATCTTGGCCTCAATTGTTGTTCTTTTGTTTCAAGTTTTTTCCTGCTAAATATATTTATGCTCTAGTATACAAATTATACTAGCGACACTTGCCCTGTGAAATTATTTGCAATTTTGTTTTATATGAATTTGAATAGTTTCAAATTCCTCTTAAATTAATAGGACCCTTATACAAATTTAGGTATCTGCTTGTTTTTTGAAGTTTAATTTGTTTCTTATAAGCTGTGTCTTACTCTTACATAGCAGCATAATAATTGCTTTATGTTTAACGCCCTATGATGGAAAACTCAGTTTGTGGAGTGGTAGCATGGATATTCGTTGTGAGCCTCTACTAATGTCATTGTCTTTATATTCTCCACCACCACCACCACCTCCATCATCTATCTATCTATCTATCTCTCTATCTATCTATCTTGTTACAATGGATGGTGATATGTGAAGGCTCGTGACGAATAACATTTAGCTATACCGCATTGACCTATATAGCTATGAGATCTGAGGGCTAATTGAATTTTTAGGGGCTTTGCCTCCGTTGGATGTCATTGGATGTTTTTTTCTTTAGTGTTGCTTTTTGTAAACTTCTTTTTGGCTCATTGATGGTTGTGGTATTGTGTGCTTTGATTTTCCGGCATTGACTGGTCTCTTTCAGCTAAGTGATGGCTCATTGAGAGTATCTGTTTAAGAATGGTAAAATGCAAATTGGAAACTGTTACATTTCGTTAGCGATAGTCTGATTAAGTTTTTCTCATGCATCCATGCATATAGTAATATATTGTAATTATATTACTCCAGGGTATGGTTGTTGAATCTCTGGATATTTTATAACTATCACAAGGTCTTGCTGAAATATAATGATTTTAACATTTCTTTTTGTTCATTTTTATTTACCTCTTTTTTTTGTTTGTTTCATTGTAATTGTAAAATGAGAGCTGTCTCTCGATATTACAAATTTTTGCATCTGCCCCGATGATGGATTCTCATTGCATAGAGTGATTGCTTAAGATTTCATTGCGAACCCTCATCTTTGCTACTGCTCTATACCACCATTCATCAGTGCAACCCCTGCTACTGTTGTTGTTGTTGTTGTTCTTCTTCTTCTTCTTCTTATTATTATTATTATTATTTACACAGTTGGTAAGGTTGTGGTGGTGGTGGTTGCAGGCGGCAGATGTGCAGCTATGATGTCGTTTAGTACTATAAATCAAGTTCAAATTAAAAGTTCGTCTCTTTCAAACGTATCTCATTGATGGTTGATTCTTGGCTTCTTGCATCAATATTAATCAAAAGTCTGATAACCTCATATTTTCTTGGATAAATTGCATATTTGCATTGATAATTCTTGATTTTGTCAATTTTTGTTATCTATGGTTCCAGGGACTTCAATTCTATGGCTGATCAATTAGCTAAGAAGGGCTCTAGATGTGGTGGTGACGTTTTTGTTTGGAGTGACCTTTGAAAGTGCTTCTTTGCTTTATTTGTTTGGGTTTCTGTATGGGCGGGGTTTTTGTATGTGGTGGTGACGTTTTTGTTGCTGTTTTGTGTGGCTATTTTTGGTGCTTTGGTCTGTTGTTGCTCGCTGTGTTGAGCTTGGTCCTCTGTTTTTTGTTTCTCGATTTTGTGGGTTGTTTTGCCTTGCTTTGTTTGTTCGGTTCCTGGTGGGCTTTGTCCTTTTTATAATTGAGTGATTGTTTTGTTTTTGCTTCTAGCTTTGTAGTCAATGCAGATGGTACAATAACAATAGGAGGATATTCTAGTTACATTGTAGTTCATGAGAGGCAAGTACTTGTAATTTTTTATTTATTTAATTTTATTTTTTTTCTGAAATGGTGTTTTATATACAGAGCTTGGCTAAATCACTTGACTTCATAGTTGACTCCGCATCTCATGATCACCCGTTTGACCCATACATGTCACTCTTGAAGGTCGCTAGAGTCTACGTCTTAGTGGAGTTCCCAAGTGAAGTCAAATTTAGTCATGCGAGCCTCAATATGGGTATATTGAGAGGTTAATTAAGAGGGATGTGAAGTATCGATTTGTGATCGATATAGAAAATTCCTTGAAATGACAATATGGCGGACAATGGTATTTTATCTCTATTATGTTTTTGTAATTCATATATGGGAGCACAAATCATAATTTGGAACCATTTGTGATTAAGCGAGTTTTATAGATAAAAATTGGGCAATATAGCTGATATATGTTTTGCTCTCATGCTGTGAATCTCTTATTATTATTTTGTTTTCATATATTAAGGATTTTAGAAGATCTTATCTTCATCGACTACTTTTGAAAAATGGTTTTAATGATTGATAAATAAATCAGAAAAAAAATGGCATGAATTGATGATCCAGTTATCATATTGTTTTCATGGATCTGTGAAATAATTTAAGTGGGTGTCTTTCAAATGGAGAAACAAGAATATCCGGGCATGTAACTTCAAAATACAATGGCATGTAACTTCGAAATACACTGGCATGTAACTTGTGAAGGTCCTGGCATGTAACAATACTGGAATGTTTAGTTTTGCAACTCAGTCATTCAAATAGATACATCATTAAAAACTTGTTAACAGGTGCTGCCATGTAATAATACTGGAATTTGATCATTTAAGTGGGTGTCTTTCAAGTGGGGAAATAAGAATATCCGAGCATGTAACTTCAAAATACACTGGCATGTAACTTGTGAAGGTCCTGGCATGTAACAATATTGGAATGTTTAGTTTTGCAACTTAGTCATTCAAATAGATAAATCATTAAAAATACACTAACATGTAACTTCGAGATACACTGGCATGTAACTTGTGAAGGTCCTGGCATGTAACAATATTGGAATGTTTAGTTTTGCAACTTAGTCATTCAAATAGATAAATCATTAAAAATACACTAACATGTAACTTCGAGATACACTGGCATGTGACTTCAAAAAACACTGGCATGTAAGTTTTTAAGGTCATGGCATGTAAAACTACTGGAATTTGATAAAAAAAAAAAAATACATGAATTCAATACTGTTATTTGGTCTTCATTCAATATTGATATTTGATCACTGAAATAAATTCATTCAATACTGGAATTTGGTCTTCAAAATAAATTCATTCAATACTGGAATCTAACTGAATAAAGTCTACAATAAGAAATACATATAAGAATTAAATCATCATTGATAATACCTAAGTTGTACAACCAACTTCCGATGCCAATGGACATTTATGTGAATTGTGGCATTCTTCTTTCATTAAACAACATTAAAATTACAAGAAGAAAAATCCTTATTGGCTAACTAACCAGACCAACTACAAATCTAGCAGTAGATGTGCTACACTGTTACAAGCTCTAGGAATATGAACAAATTTTATATCGCAAAAGCTATGCAACAACAAAACATAAAACTTCTATACACAAAAGAAGTCGCCCCAATCTGACAGCTATAGCCAACCCTTCGAAACTAGTCTTCGCTTCTACTATCTCTTCCTTCGCCGCCCTCCATAGATTATCCTTTTCTTCTCTAACTCCATTCTCTAGATTTCAAATAAAAAATAAAACTTTTGACAATTTAGCTACAAACCTTGAATATTTGAATCCAACTCACAAAACACAAGAAGTACCTCAATGATATGGTAGTTATGGCCTTTCCAGTGAGAATAGGTGAAGTGTCACCGTCGGCAATTCTCTGAATGTAAGGCTCCAGGTCCTTGTGTGTAACAAGAGGAACATAAGCCTTGAAGCTTTCTGGGTCAGTGCTTCCATTCAGACTCAGATTCTGTAAATACTCAGCAGATCCATTTTGGTACATCATCTAAAACAATTGTTTTTTCAGGTTTATAATCTCCTGGGGAAAAAATTCCAAGCAAATACAAGGCTATTATATTATCAAGTAATCAAGTCACAGAAAAAAGAAAACAATAACGTAGTGGGGCAACCTTTGATTGAAAAACAGGGGATTAAACTTCCATATAACTAACCAGAATTGATTTTTATGTCACCTAAAAGCCAAGTCATGTTAATAAAAACTTATTATGTAATGCACAAGAAGGGTAACTGTATTTATACAATTCAACCAACTATAAATTCTCAACAATGTTGCACCCAGTTTTCTTGCTTCAATGAAACATACAATTGAAAGTTAAAAATAAACAAGAAACCAAAGAAGCTAAAACTAAAAACTGCAGATAAGCAACCAAGCAAAAACAATAGCAATAGCACAATCTATAAAATTACACACATATATAAACATAATCATCATTATCTTAAAAGGGTATCAAGTATTTGGAAAAATAAAACGACAAATTTTGTATCCATATTCCTGCATGTCAAACCACCCTCGTAACAATTGCCCACCCAACTTCCACCGTGATAAATGACCAATCTCTTTGTATCCATATTCCTGCATGTCAAGTATTTCACTATAAATCATAATTACCAAATCACATGTAAATTAGAAATAAACTAGCATGTAACGTTAAAACAAACTGGCATGTTAATTTAAAACTAACTGGCATGTAAATTTAAAACAAACTGGCATGTAAATTTAACACAAACTAAAAAAATCTGGGTTTCACTAAAAATAGAATCCACTCTCTTAATCTTCATATCAAACAACATATAATTATAAAAAAATAACAGGAGATTGATTTCACTATAAAACAAAATTACCAAATCACAAGTAAAATTAAAACAAAATGGCATGTAAAATTAAAACAAACTGGCATGTAAGTTCGTAACAGAAAATAAAAAATTCTGGGTTTCACTAAAAATCAAATCCACTATCTTAATCTTTATATCAACAAGCTATAATTGTAAAAAAACAACAGGAGATTGATTTCACTATAAAACAAAATTACCAAATCACATGTAAAATAAAAACAAACGGGCATGTAAAATAAAAACAACGGGCATGTAAGTTCGTAACAGAAAATAGAAAAATTCTGGGTTTCACAAAAAATCGAATCCACTCTCTTAATCTTCATATCAAACAACATATAATTGTAAAAAAACAACAGGAGATTGATTTCACTATAAAACAAAATTACCAAATCACATGTAAAATAAAAACAAACGGGCATGTAAAATAAAAACAACGGGCATGTAAAATTAAAACAAACGGGCATGTAAGTTCGTAACAGAAAATAGAAAAATTCTGGGTTTCACAAAAAATCGAATCCACTCTCTTAATCTTCATATCAAACAACATATAATTGTAAAAAAACAACAGGAGATTGATTTCACTATAAAACAAAATTACCAAATCACATGTAAAATTCAAACAAACGGGCATCTAATTTCGTAACAGAAAATAAGAAAATCGGGGTTTCACTAAAAATCGAATCCACTCTCTTAATCTTCATATCAACAAGCTATAATTGTAAAAAAACAACAGGAGATTGATTTCATTATAAAATAAAATTACCAAATCACATGTAAAATTAAAACAAACGGGCATGTAAAATAAAAACAACGAGCATGTAATATTAAAACAACCAGGCATGTAAGTTCGTACCAGAAAATAAAAAAATCGGGATTTCACTAAAAATCGAATCCACTCTCTTAATCTTCATATCAAACACCATATAATTGTAAAAAAAAATAACTGGGAAGGGGATACATACATTCTAGGTCACGAAATCTACTTCAAGAGAGAGAAAAGACCACAAAATGGAGGTCACGAAATGGAGGTCGGAGTCCGTCGGTGCTGCCGTGGCCGTCGCCGTCGCCGTCGCCTGGTTCCTGCCGTCGCCGTCACCGGATTCAAGTCGGAATCCGTTTGATTGTGTGTGTGTGTGTGTTAGAGAGAGAGAGAGAGAGAGAGAGAGAGAGAGAGAGAGAGAGAAGAGAGAGAGAGAGTATCTTAAATGAAAAAAAAAAAGCTGATGGGGTTTTAGATATAGATATAAGAGAGGGAAGTTTTGGGGGGAAATTTTGGTTGAAGAAAAGACAAAAACAAGGGTATACTTGTCAGTTCAAGGCTAAAAGTGACAAATATAATCAAAAATAAACTTGTTGCTAAAAACAATAAATCCATAAATTTTTTGGTCATTTGGTGCAATTTCCTCTTTTTATTTTGTAGTTAGTAATTTAGTATATGATGCTGTAATAGTGTATTGCTAGTCTAGTACTTTTACTTGACAATTATCAGCATTTTTGTTGTTATTAATTCTGCAATTGGTCTATTGGTCTTTGATTGGTTTTGTTGGTGTAGGGATTCTTCAAATTGACATCACGAAGGCCTCGTCACCTGCTGCACTAATTGGAGCTCGGATATAATGTTATGCACAATGATGTTGATATGGTCTGGTTGAAAGATCCCTTTCCATATATGAAGGAAAATCATGATGTCTACTTCACCGATGACATGACTGCGGTGAAGCCTCTTGATCACTCCCATGATCTGGAAAAAGGGCAGCTTAACGTATGTAGTTGCATGATTTACATGCGGCCCACATCTGGAGGGAAATTAGTTATGAATAAATGGATTGATGAGCTTCATGAGCCATGGTCCAAAGCAAAGAAAACAAATGATCCAACAGGGCGTTGATGAAAGCTGCTGGACAGGTATCTTCATTAAACATTTTTGCCAGTGCCACTGTGTTTGCAATACCTAGAAGATTTCATTATTCTGATGTTTAGTTGAACCTCAAGATGTGTCTCAGCATTGCGATTTATGCTGAAAATTATTTGTTTCATACTTTAGCCTCTCTTATTTGTGTCACGTTTGATAACTGAAAATATGTTTGATGATAGATGAATAATTTAATGGCATCATCTTCTCGAATCGTTGATATTTCAGGTGGATCTCTACCTGCTGCCCCAGGCAGCATTCCCAACTGGAGGACTATATTTCAAGAACAAGACATGGGTGAAAGAAACAAAGGGGATGCATGCAATCATCCATAATAATTATATCATAGGTTTCAAGAAGAAGTTAAAACGTTTCCACAATTTTGGCCACTGGTTGGTGGATGATCATGCCGAGGAGTCCCCCTTAGGCAGATTATAGCAAGCTGGGAGCCTGGGAAGCCATACGATACGCACTACTAGAAAAACTAGTATAGATAACAGTTTATTTATGACAGCTTCGTAAAACTGTCATAAATTATAAGGTTTTTTTTTTTTTTTTTTTTTTTTTTTTTTTTTTTTTTTAAAAAAAAAAAAAAAAACTGTCAAGAAATGTTTGTAATTTTTTTTTTAAAAAAATTCATTATTTAATAATAATATTGAATTAAATAACATTTTTTATATTCAACTCCCTCACCGCCCGCTGTCGGCACCGACCACCGACGACGCCGGCCACTTGACAATTAGTGAGAATTGAACTTGAGACCTCTAGTCAATAATTGGAAGTCCTTACCAGTTGACTGTAAGACTTGATGTGTTAACAATTGAACAATATTTATATATAACCTATATACGTTGTTACAAATTAAAAAAAATATATTTTAAGATAAATTTAAATTTATTCAACTAATCAAAATTATAATTTGTACGACAAACATATATTAAAAAATATTTATTAAAACTTTTAATGAAATTATATTTTTTTAAAACATATATAATTGAGTTAATGGTCTATACTCTATGATCACGAATGGTAATTGAGAATGAGAATGAGAATGGAAAGGAAAGGAAAACTGAGTTTTTTTGTTTGGTTGGAACTTTAGAATTAGTCTCTGAATCAGTATTATTTTATTTGGTTAACAACGGAATGGAATAGAGTTAACTGTATTTTGACCAAAACATCCTTAATTATAAAACATTCATAATATATAATATAAAATACATAATATATATATAATATAATATATATTGATACCATTAGCGGGGGAGGCCGGTACCCTGCACCATCTCACTCACAGTCTTAGAGTTTTCCCCACACAGCGGCACTCCCATGGCCTAAACAGGGTACTCACTGACTGACTGTCCACAGACGATACAAGGACCTTTAAGCCAAAGGACCAATATCCATTTTCTGATGTGCAGGATACTCAACCTAGAGGCAAGCACATAGCATACTTAGATAATTACAGACTGATATTCATCACCTAGAAAAATATTGAAGGAAAAGATGAGAGAGTTTAGAAAGCCATTTTTAAGATAACACACAAATTTTTATATATTCAAGGTTGTCTAAAAACCTCTTCTGAATATTACAAGGGAGAAGTCCTCTTTATATAAGAGGAGAGGAGATAAACATGCAAAGCTTACAAATCATTCAATTCACGTGAACATGTACGTGATTGATTACATCAGTGCAGATAGATAACTATCTGATAAAGCTAAAACATAATAATACAAACTCATTTTGCTTTCTCGTGAAAAGCAAACTGAAAAGTTTGAAAACAAACCAAATAAAACAAAAACTAAATAGTAACACAACTTTGACAAACTTAAAACAAAACAGACAAAGCCTAATAAAACAAAATATTAATATTAACCATGTGCTCTGTTTTTGTTGATTCACTGATTGATCTGTGTGTCAGTTCACGAACTGATATTGTCTGCACGAGTTTGATTGAGTGTTGAAAATTCAAAGTACGGGCTGAGGATGAACTTAAGCTTTGGATAAGCTTTGGATAAGATCACGGGGTTGTTGACATGTTGCAATTGATATGATCTTCATCATCTGAATCTGTAGCACCACATATCCAACAGGGCCAAAAAGTAGTCTGAGAGTCTAGGGCCATAGGGTCTTGTGAGTCCTGGAAAAAATCTTCTGGTACTGGATCTGGATCTGGATCTGGTAAATCTTCTGGTATTGGATTCCAGCTTAGAGGCCAGCTTTTGGAGGAATCTCTGGGCACATCTGGGAGGATCAAACATTCATCTGTATAGGCACCATTAGTATCACAAAGAAAGTTCAACAGAGGTGTTTGAAGCTTAGTAGGATACAGCTGTGAATAGTCAAAAGTGGTGTGCCATTCATAATTGATGTTGTGTGTCAAAAGAAGCTTTTTGTGAGGATTGTAACGATAGGGCCTGTGAAATATCCAAATGCAGGATACAGAAGAGGCTGAATCAGGGTCAAGTTTCCAAATGTTGTATTGTCCCATGAGTTTTGTGAGTTAAGTTCTCCAATAGGATAGGGAATCAAACCATTGGAGGAATGTCCATAGGAGGGAATGTTGTTGAGCTGGATCATGGAGATGACCATATAAGTCCTGAAGAGGAAATACAATGGCATGGTGATGGAGGATAGATAGACACCATAAAACTCGAGGAGTGAAATAATCAAAGGGAGGCATCAGGAAGGGGTCAAGAAAGGGTTTTGTTGGGTTGATGAGAGTGTGATGACATCCTTTCTGGAGTTCTGTCAAATAGACACTGAGATGGGACTTTGCAAAATGTTGGATTTGATCAAGGGTAGGTTCTTGATTCGGGGGAAGAGTCTTTAGTAGCTCTGGAGGATAGGTTAGGTTGGTGAGAGCTGGGAGATCTGGTGAGGGATCTGATGATGACGAGGAGGCTGAGGTAGCCATGAGAATTAATGGGATTCTTCTGGTTGAGGTGATGAGATGGACTGGCTGAGGCCTGGAAAGAATATCGGCAATTATATTGTGTTGGCCTTTCACATGTTTAACCGTGAAATCATATCTGGAGAACCAGTCTTTGAGTCTCAACAGTTGAGGATTAGGAGGAATCTTATTGCGGAACTCGAGGATGTTGGGAAAAGATGAGTTTTCCATTTCCACAATAAAGTTTCTTGTCTTGAGGTGGAAGTCAAACTTTTGGATTCTATTTTTCACTGCAAGAATCTCTTTGTAGATAGTGTGATAATGCTGTTGGGCAGGTTTGAATTGTCCGCTAGCGTGACCACAATATCTTCTTTGACCATCTTTTTCTTCGATGAGGATGGCACCCCAGTAGGTGTCACTGGCATCAGTCTGGAGGATGATTTGACCGGAGGACGGAATAGTGAGAGCCAGTGGAGACTGTGCAATTTTCTTCAGTTGGATTATTGCATCTGTGTGTTGAGCATTCCAGGGAGGAGGTTTCTTCTTTAGATGAACTGAAGTGTAATGACTGACTCGAGGGATGAAATCTCTGATGTAATTAACAATTTCAAGGAACTGTTGAATCTGTTTGTGTGTGAGATTTGAATCAGGAAAATCAAGGAGTTATGAGGCCAGATGAGGACTAGGACGGTATTGACCATTTGAAATAAACATACCAAGAAATTCTATTTCTTCGAGGCCAATCATACTTTTCTTTTCTGAAAGCATAATACCATACTGGTTGAGTAAATCATGGAAATGATGAAGGAGTTGGGTATGTGAATTCTCATCTGCAGAGAACAAGAGAATATCATCAATGTAGAGTAAGGCTGAATGGAGAATAGGATGAAAGATTCTGGTGATGGCCTTTTGAAATAAGGATGGGGTTGTTTTGAGACCAAATGGGAGGACAGTCCATTGATACTGGGCATTAGGAAGACATAATGCTGTCTTGTATCTATCACTAGGATGGATACCAATTTGCCAAAATGCTCCTTTGAGATCGAATTTGGAGAAAATGTTGGCACCTGGGAGTTGTGAAAATAGCATGTTTGTTATGGGAACATGAAATTTATCACTCTGAAGAAAGTGGTTGAGAGGCTTGTAGTCAATGACTAATCTTTTCTTGTCTCTTAGCTGTTCTGAACGTTTTTCAACGTAAAATGCTTGACACGCCCATGGTGAAGAGGTGTGTTCAAGGAGACCTTGTTGAAGCAAGATATCACATTCTTCATTTGCTAATCTGATGTCTGATGGTGACATGCTAGAGTGGGTGGCTTTTGTAGGGTTAACATCTTCATTGAGCTTGAAGGGTAGCTTGATGAATAAGTCTGGATTTTTCCACAAAGGATTGGGGTGATGGAAATCAGCATGACTATTGGAGCAAAACTGAAGCAGTTTTCGTTGGATGTGTTCAAATGAAGGTTGGATTTCAGACAGAGGGAAGATTTTGGGAATATCTGAAAAGGATTTGAAATCTTTTTTGTATCTGATTCCAGTGGGTAAAAGACGGAGGGATTTGCATTGACAATAGACATCTCATCCAATGATGATATCTTTATCAGGAAAAGGTGTTCCGATAACATGGACCTAAATGGTATAAGATGGGAAAATTTCAATACCAATTTTATGTCTGGTAATCAGGTTGGTAGTGAATATTTTTCCATCAGCTGCCTTGAAATAGTGGATGGAGGGTTTCCATGCAGCAGGAGGGAGGATCTTCGTATTCATCATGGTGTTATGAGATCCTGTGTCGAAGTAGGCAATGACATCAATTGGCTTGGAATATTTATCAGGAAGGATTTGAATAGGAGCTTGGGGTCCTGACTGGGAAATGATCTGAGAAGCCTGGTAGGATTCATAGATTGAATCAATTTCTGAGGAGGAGGCAGAGGATTCTGAATCTGTTGTTGTAACATCTGTGTCTTGAAGCACAAAACTTGTGTTTTGATCAACAACTTCTTGTTCAGAATAGATGGATTCCACATCAGCATCAGTTGGAATGTCATCTGCCAGTTGTTCAATCTGATGAACTAGTTTTGCTGACTTTGCCTTCTTGTTGGGGCATTTCTTTGCATAATGACCCTTTTGTCCACAGATGAAACATTTCTGGGACTTGTTCCATGCACGCTTGGACTTCTTTTTGAAGTATTTGAACTTTTTGTTCTTGTTGTTGTTGTGCTTGGATTTGGATTGCTGAAAACGGTTTTTCTTCTTTGTCTTGCAGGTACATGTGTCTTTGGATTTGCACTTGATCTGTAGAGAAGGTTGCTTACAACTGGTTTCATATCTTTTTCCTTCTTGTAACATCTTGGAGAAAATCTTCTTTGTAACACAAAGTTTTTTTAATGCACTCAAAGAGTACATGTGAATTTCACCAAGAGTTGTATCATTGAGGGTTCTGCCAGAAGCATCAATCTTTCTCCGTAACTCATCATGAAGTTCTTCTGGGAGAGAATTCATGTAGACCTACTTAAGACTTTGGTCAATGATTCCACCAAGGATGTGGAACCTGCTGGACATCTTTTTATAGTGAAACATGATGTCTTTCTTTCGGAGAGAGCAACAACGTCCTTCAAAGAATTCTTGTCTGGTTTGTTTGTAGAAGTGATCGGGATCACCAAGAAATTCTCTGAATATGTAACCCATAGCCTGAGAAGCTAGAGGGACTCGGACAAACTGGAGTTGTCTGTATTCTTCGAGGGCTTGATACCAATCTCTGAGAGAGCCTGTGAAGCGAGAAACAAATTCTCTGAGAATGGCTTTGAGGTTGTGTTCTGATTTTGCCATTTATAAGTCGAGCCATGCACTCATTTCAGAAATCTTCTTTCTCCAGGAGTCTGGAGAGGAGTTATCAAGATTGAACCAAGGACCATTGGTAGGCTTGGTATTATGAGGCTGACCAGGGGAATTTTCTTGTGGTTGTTCCACATATGGGCCAGTGGGGGCATCATTAGGAGTATCATAAGTATGGACAGATGACTGAGATGGCTGAGGATCTGTCCTTGAAGCCATGAAAACTTGAGTAAGATCTGTTTGATCTCGATCTGGAGTGGAAATGTCTGGAATAGTGTTCCAGTAGGACTTGGAGGTAGAATCTGATTCTGGTTCTGAAAATGTGGGAGAATGGTGGGAAGTATACAGAGCAGGCCTGTAGTTGTTTGAGGCTGGTTGTTTGTCTTTTCTGGCGTGAGAGGACTTTTTTGTGGATTTTTTCTTTTTGAGAGGAGAAAGAGGAGGATACTTTCGGAAAAGTTCTCCAGTGGATTTGAAGTAATTTGTATCAACTAGTGGTCTGGATGATGAAGGGTATGGAGGTGGTGAAGGAAACATCAAAGTCTGAGTGTATGGTTTTGGTACATAAGGAGGTGGAGCAGGATGGAAATGATCTCTGTTTAGTTGGTCTAGCTGTTCTCTGATTCTTTTGATCTCTCTTTCTTTGTCATTAAAATCAGGGCCAAAGTAGCCATGATTAATGTATCTATGAAGATCAGCATCTAGTTTAGAGATCTTGGACTGAAGATCAATGGCGAAGTCTCTGAAAACTGTATCCATTCTTTGGAGGCTATGTTCATGTTGAGAAACATGATGGGAGACTCGGTCAATCTTCTGATCAATAGAGTTAAGGACTCTATTCTGTATTCTAGCATTATGGGTCTGCAAGTTGAGAACTTGTTCAGCTTGTGAGGGATGTTTTAGAGATCCATCAGGTAGGACTTCAGTGGATTTGATGAAAGGTCTGGAAAATCTGTTTTTTTTTTTTTCAGGGTTGGAGGATGGTTCCAGAGGAGGGAAGTCTTGATCATAGTTGGAGGCCATGTAACATGGAATGGGTTGTGGTTGGATTGGGATTTGTGGCTCAGGTTTAGGTTCTAGAGGCAGTAGTCCTTCAGATCGTCAGATCTGTAGAGCTCTGTCATATATTGGCAGAGGTTTTGTTTTTGATATGGTGAAGGCCTATCCAAGGGCTGTCTGGGTCATCAGGTTTGTATGGTTTGTGAGAGGGTTTGCAGGGTGACAAGTAGCCTTTGAAACAATCTCGGCATTCACAATCAGCATCGCACATGTTGGGATCAACGTCCCAAATGAAGTGACCGTTGATTTTGTCTATAAAGATTGGAGATCCATCAACTTTAAAGCTGTGGATGGGGATATCATCTTCTGTAGTGACTGGTCTGATCATCAAGGCTTGAAAGATGGGAGGAGTACTGGAACTGGAGAAGGCTTCCAGATCTACAAGTGGTTTGTAGATTGTTTTGATAGAACCATCTGGTTCTCTGGTATACTCAGTATCTGTGGCAACTACTGGAGTATTGTTCTGGAAAGCCTTCTCATAATTAGTGATCCATTCAAGTGGCATGATCTCCGTAAGCTTGTCCTTTGGTAATTGTTTTGGAATTTGGATGATGGTAGTGACTTCATCTTCACGTTCTATTTTGATGAATATGTTATCACCAGAATGGCCTGGGATAGGAAGATCCAGGGCATGATCTTGGAGGCGATAAGCTATCTGGTGGTGGAGAGTAGCCATGTATGAGTTGGGTTGCATGTCCGCACCTAAAATCTAGAGCTGTACTTTGAGACAGTTGTGGAGGTTGGCATCCCTTAGAGGGATATTGAAGTTGGGGTAGTATGTGAGTGATATACTACCTGCATGAAGCGTTGTGAGACAAGTACCAATGACTACTTGCTCATATTGCTTATAAACAGTGTTAAGCAGAGCAACTCTTTTAGTAACTGGTATTCCTTTCCTTCCATGCAAGGTAAGGATGATTCTGACTGCACCAAAGTGATGGTGTGAGTAACCTTCTTTGATCCATTGGTCAATCAAAGGTTTGCGAATTTCTAGATCAACATACTGCTCAGCTGGGGAAGCTGGGATGAGGCAGCTGTCAAGGGCTGTTGACTGGATGTATTCTTTGATTGGAGGAAATCTGTGACGGACAAGGTGGGTGATTTGTCTGGCTAAAGACTTAGATCTTTTGAAGATGTTATAGGGATTTAACAATGGGATAGAGGTTTCATTAATTTGAGCGGAGTCTGGGATGTGTGCATATTCTACAAGGTTTTGTATTTTAGATGACTGGGTTCTTCTGATAGTAGGTGGATGAGAGATAGAGGAGGAGAGACGAACATGAGCTAAATGAGTAGTGTTTTCCATATGACTTAAACTCTTCTCTTCAATATGTTCTCTATTAGATGAAATAACAGTCTAACTCTTTCCTGGACACCAAGTAGGAGGCTCTGATACCATTAGTTGGTTCCCCGATATCCGCTAAGGGGGTCAAAGATGGCAACTAGTGATACCTCAGAGGCAGTTTTACCGAACACCCTCTCAAGTGTCTAACCTATACCAGGTGGCTAGCCTGGCAGGACATGGTAGGGTAAGAGTCCGAGCTTCTCCATGCCTCACAAGGTGAGAACCCCTACTCATGTTTCCGAACTGTTATAGCCACAGATACTGAGTATACCGGAGAACCAAATGGTTCTATCAAAACAATCTACAAATCACTTGTAGATCCAGAAGCCTCCTCCAGTTCCAGTACTCCTCCCATCTTCCAAGCCCTGATGATTAGACCAGTCACTACAGAAGATGATATCCCCATCCACAGCTTTAAAGTTGATGGATCTCCAATCTTTACAGACAAAATCAACGGTTACTTCATTTGGGACGTTGATCCCAACATGTGCAATGCTGATTGTGAATGCCAAGATTGTTTCAAAGGCTACTTGTCACCCTACGAACCCTCTCGTAAACCATACAAACCTGATGACCCAGACAGCCCTTGGATAGGCCTTCACCCTATCAAAAATAAACCTCTGCCTATATATGACAGAGCTCTACAGATCTTACGATCTGAAGGACTACTGCCTCCAGAACCTAAACCTGAGCCACAAATCCAAATCCAACCACAACTCATTCCATGTTACATGGCCTCCAACTATGATCAAGACTTCCCTCCTCTGGAACCATCCTCCAACCCTGAAAAAAAAACAGATTTTCCAGACCTTTCATCCAATCCACTGAAGTCCTACCTGATGGATCTCTAAAACAACCTTGAATATATAAAAATTTGTGTGTTATCTTAAAAATGGCTTTCTAAACTCTCTCATCTTCTCCTTCAATATTTATCTAGGTGATGAATATCAGTCAGTAATTATCTAAGTATGCTCTGTGCTTGCCTCTAGGTTGAGGATCCTGCACATCAGAAAATGGATATTGGTCCTTTGGCTTAAATGTCTTTGTATCGTCTGTGGACAGTCAATCAGTGAGTACCCTGTTTAGGCCATGGGAGTGCTACTGTGTGAGGAAAACTCTAAGACTGTGAGTAAGACGGTGCAGGGTACCGGCCACCCCCGCTAATCTAAGACTGTGAGTGAGACAGTACAGGGTACCGGCCACCCCCGCTAATGGTATCCTCATCGAAGAAAAAGATGGTCAAAGAAGATATTGTGGTCACGCTAGCGGACAATTCAAACCTGCCCAATAGCATTATCACACTATCTACAAAGAGATTCTCGCAGTGAAAAATGGAATCCAAAAGTTTGACTTCCACCTCAGGAGAAGAAACTTTATTGTGGAAATGGACAACTCATATTTTCCCAACATCCTCGAGTTTCGCAATAAGATTCCTCCTAATCCTCAACTGTTGAGACTCAAAGACTGGTTCTCCAGATATGATTTCACGGTTAAACATGTGAAAGGCCAACACAATATAATTGCAGACATGCTTTCCAGGCCTTTGCCAGTCCATCTCATCACCTCAACCAGAAGAATCCCATTAGTCCTCATGGCAACCTCAGCCTCCTCCTCATCAGATCCCTCACCAGATCTCCCAGCTCTCACCAACCTAACCTATCCTCCAGAGCTACTACAGACTCTTCCCCCGAATCAAGAACCTACCCTTGATCAAATCCAACATTTTGCAAAGTCCCATCTTAGTGTCTATTTGACAGAACTCCAGAAAGGATGTCATCACACTCTCATCAACCCAACAAAACCCTTTCTTGACCCTTTCCTGATGCCTCCCTTTGATTATTTCACTCCTCGAGTTTTATGGTTTTTATGGTGTCTATCTATCCTCCATCACCATGCCATTGTATTTCCTCTTTAGGACTTATATGGTCATCTCCATGATCCAGCTCCACAACATTCCCTCCTATGGACTTTCCTCCAATGGCTTGATTCCCTGTCCAATTGGAGAACTCAACTCACAAAACTCATGGGACAATACAACATTTGGAAACTTGACCCTGATTCAGCCTCTTCTGTATCCTGCATTTGGATATTTCACAGGCCCTATCGTTACAATCCTCACAAAAAGCTTCTTTGGACACACAACATCAATTATGAATGGCACACCACTTTTGACTATTCACAGCTGTATCCTACTAAGCTTCAAACACTTCTGTTGAACTTTCTTTGTGATACTAATGGTGCCTATACAAATGAATGTTTGATCTTCCCAGATGTGCCTAGTGATTCCTCCAAAAACTGGCCTCCAAGCTGGAATCCAATACCAGAAGATTTACCAGATCTAGATCCAGATCCAGATCCAGTACCAGAAGATTTTTTCCAGGACTCACAAGACCCTATGGCCCTAGACTCTCAAACTACTTTTTGGCCATGTTGGATATGTGGTGCTACAGATTCAGATGATGAAGATCATATCAATTGCAACCTGTCAACAACCCCGTGATCTTATCCAAAGCTTATCCAAAGCTTAAGTTCATCCTCGGTCCGTACTTTGAATTTTCAACACTCAATCAAACTCGTGCAGACAATATCAGTTCGTGAACTGACACACAGATCAATCAGTGAATCAACAAAAACAGAGCACATGGTTACTATTAATATTTTGTTTTATTAGGCTTTGTCTGTTTTGTTTTAAGTTTGTCAAAGTTGTGTTACTATTTAGTTTTTGTTTTATTTGGTTTGTTTTCAAACTTTTCAGTTTGCTTTTCACGAGAAAGCAAAATGAGTTTGTATTATTATGTTTTAGCTTTATCAGATAGTTATCTATCTGCACTGATGTAATCAATCACGTACATGTTCAAGTGAATTGAATGCTTTGTAAGCTTTGCATGTTTATCTCCTCTCCTCCTATATAAAGAGGAGTTCTCCCTTGTAATTTGCAGAAGAGGTTTTCAGACAACCTTGAATATATAAAAATTTGTGTGTTATCTTAAAAATGGCTTTCTAAACTCTCTCATCTTCTCCTTCAATATTTATCTAGGTGATGAATATCAGTTTGTAATTATCTAAGTATGCTCTGTGCTTGCCTCTAGGTTGAGGATCCTGCACATCAAAAAATGGATTTGGTCCTTTGGCTCAAAGGTCCTTGTATCGTCTGTGGACAGTCAGTCAGTGAGTACCCTGTTTAGGCCATGGGAGTGCCGCTGTGTGGGGAAAACTCTAAGACTGTTAGTGAGACGGTGTAGGGTACCGGCCCCCCCACTAATGGTATCAGAGCCTCCTACCTGGTGTCCAGGAAAGAGTTAGACTGTTATTTCATCTAATAGAGAACATATTGAAGAGAAGAGTTTAAGTCATATGGAAAACACTACTCCTTTAGCTCCTGTTCGTCTCTCCTCCTCTATCTCTCATCCACCTGCTATCAGAAGAACCCAGTCATCTAAAATACAAAACCTTGTAGAATATGCACACATCCCAGACTCAGCTCAAATTAATGAAACCTCTGTCCAATTGTTAATTCCTATAACATCTTCAAAAGATCTAAGTCTTTAGATAGATAAGTCACCCACCTTGTTCGTCACAGATCTCCTCCAGTCAAAGAAAACATCCAGTCAACAGCCCTTGACAACTGCTTCATCCCAGCTTCCCCAGCTGAGCAGTATGTTGATCTAGAAATTGGCCAACCTTTGATTGACCAATGGATCAAAGAAGGTTACTCACACCTTCACTTTGGTGCAGTCAGAATCATCCTTACCTTGCATGGAAGGAAAGGAATACCAGTTACTGCAAGAGTTGCTCTGCTTAACACTGTTTAAAAGCAATATGAGCAAGCAGTCATTAGTACTTGTCTCACAACGCTTCATGCAGGTAGTATATCACTCACATACTACCCCAACTTCAATATCCCTCTAAGGGATGCCAACCTCCACAACTGTCTCAAAGTACAGCTCCAGATTTTGCGTGCGGACATGCAACCCAACTCATACATGGCTACTCTCCACCACCAGATAGCTTATCGCCTACAAGATCATGCACTGGATCTTCCTATCCCAGGCCATTCTGGTGATACCATCTTCATCAAAGCAGAACGTGAAGATGAAGTCCCTACCTTCATCCAAATTCCAAAACAATTACCAAAGGACAAGCTTACGGAGATCATGCCACTTGAATGGATCATTAATTATGAGAAGGCTTTCCAGAACAATACTCCAGTAGTTGCCACAGATACTGAGTATACCAGAGAACCAGATGGTTCTATCAAAACAATCTACAAACCACTTGTAGATCCAGAAGCCTCCTCCAGCAGTTCCAGTACTCCTCCCATCTTCCAAGCTCTGATACCACTTGAGCTAGAAAAGATATCTTGTCTAGTCTAGGCCCAGTTTACCTTTTAATCCTTTCACCCTGCACCGTCTCACTCACAGTCTTAGAGTTTTCCCCACACAGCTGCACTCCCATGGCCTAAACAGGGTACTCACTGACTGACTGTCCACAGACGATACAAGGACCTTTAAGCCAAATGACCAATATCCATTTTCTGATGTGAAGGATCCTCAACCTAGAGGCAAGCACAGAGCATACTTAGATAATTATAGACTGATATTCATCACCTAGATAAATATTGAAGGAGAAGATGAGAGAGTTTAGAAAGCCATTTTTAAGATAACACACAAATTTTTATATATTCAAGGTTGTCTGAAAACCTCTTCTGAATATCACAAGGGAGAACTCCTCTTTATATAGGAGGAGAGGAGATAAACATGCAAAACTTACAAAGCATTCAATTCACGTGAACATGTACGTGATTGATCAATACATCAGTGCAGATAGATAACTATCTGATAAAGCTAAAACATAATAATACAAATTCATTTTGCTTTCTCGTGAAAAGCAAACTGAAAAGTTTGAAAACAAACCAAATAAAACAAAAACTAAATAGTAACACAACTTTGACAAACTTAAAACAAAACAGACAAAGCCTAATAAAACAAAATATTAATAGTAACCATGTGCTCTGTTTTTGTTGATTCACTGATTGATCTGTGTGTCAGTTCACGAACTGATATTGTCTGCACGAGTTTGATTGAGTGTTGAAAATTCAAAGTACGGACTGAGGATGAACTTAAGCTTTGGATAAGCTTTGGATAAGATCACGGGGTTGTTGACAAGTTGCAATTGATATAATCTTCATCATCTGAATCTGTAGCACCACATATCCAACAGGGCCAAAAAGTAGTCTGAGAGTCTAGGGCCATAGGGTCTTGTGAGTCCTGGAAAAAATCTTCTGCTACTGGATCTGGATCTGGATCTGGATCTAGATCTGGTAAATCTTCTGGTATTGGATTCCAGCTTGGAGGCCAGCTTTTGGAGGAATCTCTGGGCACATCTGAGAGGATCAAACATTCATCTGTATAGGCACCATTAGTATCACAAAGAAAGTTCAACAGAGGTGTTTGAAGCTTAGTAGGATACAGCTGTGAATAGTCAAAAGTGGTATGCCATTCATAATTGATGTTGTGTGTCCAAAGAAGCTTTTTGTGAGGATTGTAGCGATAGGGCCTGTGAAATATCCAAATGCAGGATACAGAAGAGGCTGAATCAGGGTCAAGTTTCCAAATGTTGTATTGTCCCATGAGTTTTGTGAGTTGAGTTCTCCAATAGGACAGGGAATCAAACCATTGGAGGAACGTCCATAGGAGGGAATGTTGTTGAGCTGGATCATGGAGATGACCATATAAGTCCTGAAGAGGAAATACAATGGCATGGTGATGGAGGATAGATAGACACCATAAAAACCATAAAACTCGAGGAGTGAAATAATCAAAGGGAGACATCAGGAAGGGGTCAAGAAAGGGTTTTGTTGGGTTGATGAGAGTGTGATGACATCCTTTCTGGAGTTCTGTCAAATAGACACTGAGATGGGACTTTGCAAAATGTTAGATTTGATTAAGGGTAGGTTCTTTATTCGGGGGAAGAGTCTGTAGTAGCTCTGGAGGATAGGTTAGGTTGGTGAGAGCTGGGAGATCTGGTGAGGGATCGCATGAGGAGGAGGCTAAGGTAGCCATGAGGACTAATGGGATTCTTCTGGTTGAGGTGATGAGATGGACTGGCTAAGGCCTGGAAAGCGTGTCTGCAATTATATTGTGTTGGCCTTTCACATGTTTAACAGTGAAATCATATATGGAGAATCAGTCTTTGAGTCTCAATAGTTGAGGATTAGGAGGAATCTTATTGCGGAACTTGAGAATGTTGGGAAAAGATGAGTTGTCCATTTCCACAATAAAGTTTCTTGTCTTGAGGTGGAAGTCAAACTTTTGGATTCCATTTTTCACTGCGAGAATCTCTTTGTAGATAGTGTGATAATGCTGTTAGGCAGGTTTGAATTGTCCGCTAGCGTGACCACAATATCTTCTTTGACCATCTTTTTCTTCGATGAGGATGGCACCCCAGTAGGTGTCATTGGCATCAGTCTGGAGGATGATTTGACCGGAGGATGGAATAGTGAGAGCCGGTGGAGACTGTGCAATTTTCTTCAGTTGGATTATTGCATCTGTGTGTTGAGCATTCCAGGGAGGAGGTTTCTTCTTTAGATGAACAGAAAGAACCGATGTGTAATGACTAACTTGAGGGATGAAGTCTCTGATGTAATTAACAATTCCAAGGAACTGTTGAATCTGTTTGTGTGTGAGATTTGAATCAGGAAAATCAAGGAGTTGTGAGGCCAAATGAGGACCAGGACGGTATTGACCATTTGAAATAAACATACCAAGAAATTCTATTTCTTTGAGGCCAATCATACTTTTCTTTTCTGAAAGCATAACACCATACTGGTTGAGTAAATCATGGAAATGATGAAGGAGTTGAGTATGTGAATTTTCATCTGCAGAGAACAGGAGAATATCATCAATGTAGAGTAAGGCTGAATGGAGAATAGGATGAAAGATTCTGGTGATGGCTTTTTGAAATAAGGATGGGGTTGTTTTGAGACCAAATGAGAGGACAGTCCATTGATACTAGGCATTAGGAAGACAGAAAGCTGTCTTGTATCTATCACTAGGATGGATACCAATTTGCCAAAATGCACCTTTGAGATCGAATTTGGAGATAATGTTGGCACCTGGGAGTTGTGAAAACAGCATGTTGGTTCTGGGAACAGGAAATTTATCACGCTGAAGAAAGTGGTTGAGAGGCTCGTAGTCAATGACTAATATTTTCTTGCCTCTTAGCTGTTCTGAACGTTTTTCAACGTAAAATGCTTGACACGCCCATGGTGAAGAGGTGTGTTCAAAGAGACCTTGTTGAAGCAAGATATCACATTCTTCATTTGCTAATCTGAGGTCTGATGGTGACATGCCAGAGTGGGTGGCTTTTGTAGGGTTCACATCTTCATTGAGCTTTAAGGGTAGCTTGATGAAGAAGTCTGGATTTTTCCACAAAGGATTGGGGTGATAGAAATCAGCATGACTATTGGAGCAAAACTGAAGCAGTTTTCATTGGATGCGTTCAAATGAGGGTTGGATTTCAGACAGAGGGAAGATTTTGGGAATATCTGAAAAGGATTTGGACTCTTTTTTGTATCTGATTCCCGTGGGTAAAAGACGGAGGGATTTTCATTGACAATAGACATCCCATCCAATGAGGATATCTTTAACAGGAAAAGGTGTTCCGATAACATGGACCCAAATGGTATAAGACGGGAAAATCTCAATACCAATTTTATGTCTGGTAATCAGGTTGGTAGTGAATATTTTTCCATCAGTTGCCTTGAAATAGTAGATGGAGGGTTTCCATGCAACAGGAGGGAGGATCTCGGATTCATCATGGTGTTATGAGATCCTGTGTCGAAGTAGGCAATGGCATCAATTGGCTTGGAATATTTGTCAGGAAGGATTTGAATAAGAGCTTGGGGTCTGATGTGTAAAATCGTGTTATAAAAACCTAACTCGCAAGTGCACGAATCGTGAGATAAGTACAGCGACAAGTAAGGATTGTTCCCACGAGGAAAAGTGATTTATCAACTAAAACCAATTCTAATTAAAGCTAAGCAATTAACATTAACCAAGAGACTTCAGATTGGTTTGATTGATTTGAGATTAAAACTAGATTAAACTAAGAAAGCAATTAACAAGAATATGAGAATGAGATCAAGAGGTTAGAGGACTAGGTCATCAATGATCCCCAACTACGTTTACTCAATGCTTCGAATTGACTTTCACAAAGAATGTTAATCAAGTTAAGGGTTCGTTATTAAATTATGTATAATTAGTGCTATGTGGTCCTGGGATAAATTAAGTACTTCTACTACAATTAATAGCAAACCCTGCATATAAACTATAACAGAAAATACATCAACTATACACCAAGCGTTTCTTAGTTGAGTAAATAGCAAACCCTGCATATCAACTATAACCTACAACCCACACAGCACATAATCAAGTATTCTCAATCACAGTCATTAGCAAACCCTGCGCGTAGACTATGATTGAGAATCCATTAAGCACAAGAACAAGAGAACCAAAGATAACGTGCAATAACCTGCTACGATAAATTCATTCATTCAATTGATTATTGGTTAAGACTGGTGAAACCCACACATCTCTCAACCTTAACATATAAACCCTAGATTCAAGACTAGCACAAACCATACATAGACAAGAAGAAATCCCAAATTGAATGAAACGAAACTTGAATTACTAAAACATAGTCAATTCTAACAAAGAGTATTCATAGAGGTTCACATTGAATCCCTAGTATGGATTTAGTTACACATAGTTGAAATAAAAAGAAGAGAGAAGTAGTTGATAGAACCCATGGAAATTGTAGGCAATCTTCCAATCTCTGATGCAGAAAATCTTCTCCTTCGTCTTCAAATCTTCTTTATGTAAGATGAAAGAAAGTTTGTTGAGTGATTTAGGCTATGGCTTATGGCTGACGAACTGTCTCCAGACGAACCCCCTTGAAGAGGAAAAACCCCTTGATTTATATCTGCTCGGGCTTCGGTGAAGAAACCTGATTAAAAACAACTTCTTTAGCCAGACCGCTGCCTGACCGCTGCCACTTTGGCAGCGGTGTGGCAACGGTTTTGCACAATTTTGAAAACGCTGCCACTTTGGCAGCGGTGAGGGGGCGGTTCGCACAGCGATCTCCTCTGTCCAATAAACGCTGCGACGCCTCTCTCAGAAAATAGCAGTGGTGTGAGAGCGATTTTTGCTCAACTTTAGAAAAGATCCTTGACTTCTTCAAAATAGCTCTTTTTATCTGAATTTCTTCAAATATATCAATCTGGTCCAATAACCTGAAAACACTCAAACACACCCATTAAAGCGCTAAAAGGCTCAAGTAGCAAGCAATTGATTGGAGGAATGGGGATCAAATATATATACAATAAATGACCGATCAGGGTCCTGACTGGGAAATGATCTGAGAAGCCTGGTAGGATTCATAGATTGAATCAATTTCTAAGGAGGAGGCAGAGGATTCTGAATCTGTTGTTGTAACATCTGTGTGTTGAAGCACAAAACTTGTGTTTTGATCAACAACTTCTTGTTTAGAATAGATGGATTCCACATCAGCATCAGTTGGAATGTCATCTGCCAGTTGTTCAATCTAATGAACTAGTTTTGCTGACTTTGCCTTCTTGTTGGGGCATTTATTTGCATAATGACCCTTTTGTCCACAGATGAAACATTTCTGGGACTTGTTCCATGCACGCTTGGACTTCTTTTTGAAGTATTTGAACTTTTTGTTCTTGTTGTTGTTGTGCTTGGATTTGGATTGCTGAAAATGGTTTTTCTTCTTTGTCTTGCAGGTACATGTGTCTTTGGATTTGCACTTGATCTGCAGAGAAGGTTGCTTACAACTGGTTTCATATCTTTTTCCTTCTCGTAACATCTTGGAGAAAACCTTCTGTGTAACACAAAGTTTTTCTAATGCACTCAAATAGTACATGTGAATTTCACCAAGAGTTGTATCATTGAGGGTTCTGCTAGAAGCATCAATCTTTCTCTATAACTCATCATGAAGTTCTTCTGGGAGAGAATTCATGTAGACCTGCTTAAGACTTTGGTCACTGATTCCACCAAGGATGTGGAACCTGCTGGACATCTTTTTGTAGTGAAACATGTAAGATCCTTTATTTGTATTGGCTTGATTCCATTGCAAAACTCTCTATATTTGTATTAGTAGTTGCTTAAGTGTTTCTTGGAAGAAAGGAGCCTCAAAGGTGAAGAAGCAACAACTTGTGCAAATATCGTCTTCAAGGGGAACATTGCATACTTGGATGCTAAGGTATCAAGATTCTTCTTCCTCTTGCAAGGCATAAGCGCACACACACACAATTCATACATGTGTGTCCCTGCATCGTTGTGCACCATTTATATAACACATTCACATGATTTTGTATGCTCATGCATTGTACTCAAATGCTCATACATTTTTAGAGTTGCATGTTCTAGGACTATGTCTAGGAAATGGCATTCATATGTGAACTTGTGTTTGTATGTTTGTGTTTCTTGTGTTTTGGACTTGAACATGGTCTTATTTGATTCCTTATTGAGTCCCGGTCATGTCGGTTTCTCATACGTTAAGTTTCGAGTCCAAACGATGTAGCTACGCTACTTTTCGTTCTCATTCGTTGAGTTGTGTTCGTCGTCATTTTCCGAGATGAATTCTCAACCATTTTTCAAAGTTTCATAGTCTTCGTGGTGCGTGAGGGAGTCACGGTTCGTAATCCGAAAACGGATTCGAATTCGGAGTTCTGATGCCCGAATACGGTTGAAGAACGTGAGAGGTACGCGAGGAGGTCGCTTGGCCAAAAGCCAGCGTGTGCCACACGTGGCCAGAGAGGAGCTCTGGCCGTGTGGCACACGTGGTCCACACGTGGACTGGCCAAAGTCCCTCCAAAATTTGGACAAGTTTGCCCCTCATCTTCCCTCCTCAAATGATCTCTCTTCCCTCCATTTTTTTCAGAACTTGAACATCATCAAATCTAATTTTCTGCAGAAATGTTCATGATTTTCATTTTCTTATTTTGATCATAACTCTCTCATACGAACTCGAAATTGAGTGATTCAAAAAACCAAAATTGTTGGTCTTGAAGAGAGCTACAAACCCCAAGCATTTTCAGAGTCATTTGAATTCGTGATTGGTCGCAGCATGCTGTTCTTCAGTCCGAGTTTCATTGTTGTATGTTAAACTTCTTCTTCTCACTTCATCTTTTGATCTGCACTTTAATCTTTCAATTTGATAGATGATTTGTGTTTAGAATGATGTTAGAACATATTCTAGGGGTGGTTGATCATTTGGTAATTGAGTTTTAGCTTTGTGATTTTACTTGAACAAATATTTGCTAAACTTGATTAATCTTGAAATTGATTCTAGAAATGATATATGTGATGTGCTTTATGACATTTTCTAGGTTTAATTTCATGATCTAAGAACTAGGTTTTTAGTGTGATATATTGAATATTCATACCTTGTTCTTATTGATATACATGCTTTGATTTCTAGGTATTTTTGTGATTGATTGTTGAAAGCATATCCTAGAATGTATGTAAGCATGTTCATAGAGCTTGATTGATTATCTAGCTTTATTTGTTTGTAAGTGATTCATCTTCTTCTTACTTTCATTATTGATCATCTCTTTAATTGTCTTATTTGATTGATGAAAAGTAATATGAATGATGTTAATTCACATGCTTAGGTTTCTAGATACATTTTGTGATTGAGTTGTGATAGCTTTATTCTAGATTCTCTAATTGCATGTTCATGGAGTGTGTTTGATCAACTTGCTCTATTTGTTTGTGATTGCATCATATTGCTTGTGTGCAGTTCACTTAGATCATTGCCTTGTGAAAGGTTGAAGTCTCTTGCAAAGTGAGTGAAGCTTTGTCTTGAGCAAGAAGACTTGGCTAGGAAAGGATTCCGGATAGTCAAGCAAGAAGTCTTAGTTAGGATCAAGAGGATCCAGATAACTAAGCAAAAGTCTTAGCAAGGAGTTGCGTACTCCAGATGGTTGAGCTAGTATAGCTTAACTAGGATCCTAGTGATCTAGATTGCTAAGCAAGGAAATCTTCCTAGAGGCTTTTTAGTCTTGGATAGGAAGTTGCTCTCTAGAGGTGTAGGACACATCTTGGATAGAGAGTAGGCTTTGTGAATCACTAGCCCGAGGGTTGATTAGGTTTTGATAGCTTGAAGTGGATATCATAGTGTTGATAGCTTTA
The DNA here is from genome assembly GCA_954870605.1 of Acer campestre. Taxonomy (NCBI): domain Eukaryota; kingdom Viridiplantae; phylum Streptophyta; class Magnoliopsida; order Sapindales; family Sapindaceae; genus Acer; species Acer campestre. The sequence continues at coordinate 17,580,052 of OX940800.1, read as the reverse complement.
AGTGTGTAAGGCCTTTTCGTATAGTGGATTTGCTTTGCCGGTGGTTGTGGATTCAACCCGTGGATGTTTCCTCTTTGAGGTTTTATCACGTAAAAATATTGTGTCTCATTTTCGCTTTATATTTCCTTATCTTCCATATGTTCACTTGTATTGATTCTATTGTATATTGATGCTTACATGAATTGATTCATATTATACAATTGATATATCATTTCAAGTATTCATTTCATTCTTATATTCCGCATTTTTGAATATTGAAAGAATTTGGGACTATACCTATTCACCCCCCCTCTAGGTATAAAACACTATCACTTTAAAGGGAATTTCAATTGGTATCAGAGCGGGTGTCTAGAAGTAATTAGATAGATCCATATTATTGTGTTTGTGTTTTTGTTTTGTTGTTCTTTGTGTATTTTCCATTTTTGTAGCTATGGGTGATTCGATGCCGGAAGGTGCTTCAAGTGGTAGACCTCCACTATTGAATAGTGGTAACAACTCCTTTTGGAAAATTAGGATGAGAGCTTACATTAGATCCATTAATGAAAAAGCATGGATGAGTGTTGAGGAAGGTTATGAGCTACCTACCAAAAGGATTGAAGATGGCACTATGATATCGAAGCCTAGAGCCGAATGGACAGCCATTGATTTTGATAATGCTAAGTGGCATCATCGGGCGGTGAATGCTATTTTTGGAGGTGTAGATAGTACTCAATTTATCTACATCCAAAACCTTGAATCGGCAAAGGAAGCATGGGATACTTTGCAAACTACTAATGAGGGTACATTATCAGTTCGAAGGTCTAGAGTACAAATGCTTACTTCTCAATTTGAAAGTCTTGTTATGAATGAGGATGAGAAGTTAGTAGACTTCCTAACTAGACTCTTGAGTATCACCAACCAAAGTCAAACTTTGGGAGAGCCATATCCACAAGAGAGAATTAATTGGAAGATCTTGAGATCCTTGCCTAAGAGATTTAATGCAAAGGTGACCGTTATTGAAGAAAGCAAGAATGTCGATCTTATGAGGGTTGTGTTAGGATTATGCTCAATAGCAAGAGTGTAATAGTGTAATTAACAATCTTTTTCATATTAATAAAGTGATTTCTGTTTTAAACAAATCTTATAGCATTTATAGTTTAATAATTGTTAAAGTAAATAATCATAAGGTCTAAAGACTATGAGAAAAGAAGAATTGTTCATACATCTGGATATGTATGTGGTAGACACAATTCTTTAGTTAGTCTTGAATATCGTTCACAACTTAAGTTAAAGGTTGGGCACCTTTATCTTGTTAAAGTTGTAGAATTCTTTTGCTAACATTTGAGTGGGATCAAATGAGATATGATGAGTCTAAAATCATCGGAGTGTCTTCGAGCAAAAGAATCTAGTGCACTGGGTGCATTGAACAGGATCACAATGAAATACTTTATCTATAACCGTCAGTAGATAAAAGTAATTTCATTATCAGGACAATCAGAGAGTCTATCTTAATCCTGAGATAAATGATGGACTTATGGTTGCAGGTGATATCATTTGAGCTATCAATGAGTACGATTATATCGCATAGTCTATCCTCGATAGTTTGGTGATATTCATTTGTTAATCGATAGAGGACTTCATTTATAGATATGGACATCGTGGCTCCATTTATTAAATGAGAGTATAATATCATCATATGGATGTTTTGAGGTAATTGGATATTAAATCTCAACGTTGAGTTTTCAATAGTGTCTATTGAAAACATGGCTTCTGGACAAGTCAAAATATCCAAGTTCAAAACGTGGTCCTATGAGTAAGTATGGTAACTTGGAGAGTTATAGGCGGTCTATGAACTCTTGGCGATTACTGATATTAATCACGAGGATACACTATCTCCAATATGATTGTCTAGGGTATGAATGAGGAAGCATCTTCCTTTTCTGTCTTTATTTAAGAGTTCAATTTTACCTCTTTAGTGGAATGAGCTAAAATTAATGGATCGGACCTAAGTGAATCATTTGTTGATTGTGATTAGGTTATGTCTATTGGAGCTTAAATTTAGATAGCCCGCCAAGATCCCCAATCCACACGGACTTGCATGGATCACTTGATATATTCTACCGGACCAATTTAAGGTCCATCTAGAATTGCAATTTAATATATTAAGAATATAATTTGCACATTATTTATGTAATGGGCTGCACAATTATATTTATATATTAATGGATGACATGTGGGCTTGTTTCTTTTAGTAAGAATGGGTCTAGTTCACATGTGGGCTTTTTATTTAAAGTCCTATGGATTTAATGAAATAAGAAAAATAATATTTGGCCCAATATATACATGTGGGGCGGCAAGGTGCTAAAATAGCATTTAATATTGTAAGGATTCCCATTATTGATTGGCTTATTTCGTGGACAAACCACGAGTTGGGGTTTGAATTGTAAGGGTAGATTAGGTGATTGAAGACCAACATCGAAGGCCCTTATTCAAGACCTCAAGGATGACAAGCACTCCAAAGGTATATCTCTAGTGCTTATTTTCTTTGAAGAGATTTAGAAGCACACACACACTTAGCATACTTGTATATGTGTGCATACTCTTCTCATGTCACATTACACACTAGCACTTTGTTTGATTATATCTTGTTGTGTGTTTGTTTGTGTCGTGTAATTCGTTTCCCAAATATGTTCGGAAACGTCCGCGCTTGCACGAAAATGTGCTTGGTTTTGCGCGAAGACCGCTCATGGAGAATGCCCTTGGCTTCTCCTTGGTTTCACCATCTTTGGTGAATCGGCGGTTACGATCGGCGGCCTGGCCGCTGAATCGAAACCGCCGATCAGACCTGATGCATTTATTATCTCGGGTCTGATTCCGCGGTTTGATCGGCGGTTACGAAACCGCCGAATGAAACCGCCGTTTTCTCCCCTGTTCTCGGGTTGAATTATGCGGTCATGATCGGCGGCCTGGACGCCGAATGAAACCGCCGAATTAGATATTTTAGGTCGGTTTCTTTCTCGGGCTTAATTCTGCGGCCACATTCTGCGGCCCAGACCGCAGAATGAAACCGCCGATTGAGCGTTTCAAGGGCAAAATGGTCTTTTCACTTGCCCTGTTCTTGATGCCTATAAATATCATACTTTCTCATTTCTCTAACTTAGTTCTCTGACTCTAAAGAACCCTAAACCTCAAAGAGAGAAACTTGAGAGAGAATCATATCAAGAACTCATTTTTACACACTCAAAACCTTTCTCATATGCATATAAATATCATCTAGCATTTTCTAGCATAGTTAGGATGCTTGCTTGCATGGGTTTTGGTCAACACACATCCTTTGGTATGTTCTTCACTAATCTCATCTAAGCTTAGTGTTTTATTTATCAAAGAAATCTCTTATATTATTTGTATGCTCTTAGAATATATTCTAGATACAAAATAGAGATTGTTGTGTTGACATGTTTGTGTGATGTATTGTGATAGCAACATCTAGGATATTTTATCTATGATTTGCTAAGCTTTATGACATGTCATTTAGCTATTGACATCTAGGATTGCATTAATTGTTATCTAATCATCCTAGATAAGCATCTAAGGTTACCTAGCTTTATTTGCTCATTGAATATCATCATATATTCACATAGGTTGTAATCTCTTCATTGAGAAGTAAGTCTTGCGTGTAGCTTCCGGGATTAGGTTGCTTAGATCGCAAGCATTTGAAGTCTTGTTGTGATAGGCCGGGATTAGGCCGTACACCGGGATTAGGTGGTCACACAAGCAATTGGACTAGGTCCACTTATACCGGGATTAGGTGGTCACACAAGCAATTGGACTAGGTCCACTTATACCGGGATTAGGTAGGTGTGTTGATTATTGATCGGGATTAGGTTGTAATCATTACACATTTAGTGGATTAGAGGTTCGAGTGTGGCGCACTATACAGCCCGTGGTTTTTCCCGTGAGGGTTTCCACGTAAATATCAAGTGTCATTTATAATTCCGCACCATATTACACTTGCTATTGTTTTGACTAGATTGGGGTATTTTCGTAATATTGACTTAACGCGAAAATTGGGTAATATCGTTAAAATCTATTCACCCCCCCTCTAGATATATATTAGAACACACCGAGTTATTTGTTTCAAATATTATTTTGTTTTCATTATTTAATTAAATAAGAATTAATTTATTTATTAATTAATTGTTTAATTAAGTAACAAATCTTTTCTAAATAGGAAATATGATTCCTATTTGTATACTATTGGTAGTAGTATAATTAAATAGAAAGACTTGTTTGACAAGGAAATAAATAATTAATTTTATTTATTAAATCAAATAAGAAGTCTTTTTATTTAGTCAAATAAGGAATAAAAGATTTATGAGTTTGATTAGGGTTTGGAAATCTTAAACAAAATAGGAATTAGGGGGCAACTAAATCTCCAATACTTTAGGAGTAAAAATTGCGGCAACCCTAATTATTTTTGGGAAAGATTTCGGTCACCCTAGGGTAAAAAGGAGAAGAAATTCAGCCACCTATATAAGGCCACTTATAGAATTCGGCCACCCCCCTAAGGCTTATGTGCAGAATTTTCTTCTTCTTCTTCTTCTCAACTCATAGTTAAAGATCTATTATTCTACTAAAAACAAAAGGAACATAGATTATTTTTTGATTGTATTCTAGTTGCTTATTCATCAATAAGCTTGTGAATACTATATCGATCTAGGTTCACGCGAGTTTCGATCATAAGATTGAGAACTCAAAAGTGACCGGAATAATCTTAGGTTCCTTTAGATTGTTTTTGGGACTAACGAATCAAGAAAAGTTTGTTTAATCCAATCACAGGTTTGCAATTCAAAGAAAGGGAGACCACGCTCCTAGGTGATCCACGTTCGTGCTAGGATTGAAGATCTTGCGGATTACCAATCGACGCAAGTCAATCGGATCACACGACAAGAGGTATTAAGCTTTTGTTTATCTTTATATATCTTTAATTAATCAAAAGGGTTTAAGGTTCATAAAATTGGAAAAATTTTAAAAGCTACTCAAACTATTTTCTAGTCTCGCTTCCGCTGCGGGTACGATATTTTTCCCTACAGGTTGATGAGCTTCTTGGGTCTCTACAAACTTATGAGCTTGGGTTCAAGCCGAAGATTGAGGGTAAAGGGATAGCATTCAAGGTAACCAATGAGAAGAATGAAGATGATGTGGCTAGTATGGTGAGAACTCTCAAGAAATTTGTAAAGAACATATGTTCTAAGAGAGAGGAAGTCAAGAAGAAGATCACTCCAAAAGAAGTGGTAGATTGCAAGGATAAATCTAAGAAGAAGCTAATTCGATGCCATGGATGCAATGGGATTGGATTTATCTCTTCCAAATGTGTTAATGGGAAGAAAGAGTCTAAGAAAGGCTTAGCAATGGTGGCTTCTTGGAGTGATGTGAGTGTGAGTGATGTAGAAGAGGAAAAGGAGTCCTCGAATGAACAAGATTATACTAGCAATTACATTGCTCACCCGGCTATATATGAATGAAGATTTGAGGATAGTAGTGAAGACTCCTCCAGTTATGAGGAAAGTGAAAACTCTTCAAGTATTGGAGATATTGAAATCTCATCCTATGATGAAGAGTTAGAAGTCTCCTCAAATCAAGATTTTATAAGCTTCAATGACAATATCCTTCAACAAAAGAATGAAGAGAACAACAAGTTGAAGTTGATAAATGCCAATTTAGTGGTGATAATTAAAGCTCTTGACAATGAAAAGAGAATGTCTTTAGAGAAGATGAGCAAGCAAAGTGAAGTCATCAAGGAGCATGAAAATACCATTGAAAAGTATTTTTCAAAGGTAAAGGAAAGTGCTCAAGAGATAGATGATCTAAATGAAGATTTTACTATGAAGTTGTTTGCTATGGAAGGAGAGATTAAGCAAAAAGAGAACTCTTTGACAATTATGAAGTTAAAAGAGTGTGAGCTTAAAGATGAAGTCAAAACTCTCAAAGAGTCTATTAATGGCATGAAGATTGGAGCCATTAAGCTTGATGAAGTGATAAAACTTGGAAAGCATCATGGAGATATGAGTGGCTTGGGTTATGTAGAAGTAGTTAAGAAGACTCCTACAACCAAGAACAAGTCAAGAAATTCCAAGGAGAAGAAAGACTCAACTACCATTCCTTCCAACATCAAAGACAAAAGCAAGAAGAGCTATGGAACTTCTCAACCAACTTCTCAATCGACTTCTCAACCAAGAGGTAACTTTTCTAAATTCATTCCGGTTTGTCATTATTGTAATGTGGTTGGTCACATTAGGCCTAAGTGTTATGAGTATGTTAGGCAATGCAAACTAGGAATTGTGGAACATGATAAAAATGTGAAAAAGTTACCTAATCATTCTCCTAAGCATGAGTTTAAGTCTAGAGCTAGATATAACATCTCTAAGTTTATCCCGGTTTGTCATTTTTGCAATGTTGTAGGGCATATCAAACCTAAATGCTACAAGTATATTAGACAATGCGAACAAGGGAATGAGATGTATGCTAGTGAGGTGAAAAGACTTCCTTTGGTTGTTTCTAAACATGTTAGGGCATTAGAGACTATGCATGATGAACATGTTAATGAAAAGAAATCAACAAGGAAAGTTTGGGTTAAGAAGAATAATGTGCATACATGTGAAATTGATAAATCTTCTTTGAATGTTTCTAAACATGATAATAGCTTTGATGCTTTGAGAAATGTGCATATTGATCATATTCATGTGAAGAAACCTATAAAGAAAATTTGGATTGAAAAGAATAACATGCATGTTAATGATAATCATGTTAAGAAAAATGTTGAGAAGAAATTGGTTAAGAAGAGTGTTAACCATGATCATTTGAAGAGTCTTGATGATATATTTGTGCATGGCAACAATGATAAGTTTGATATGAGTGATATTTTCATAAAGAAGATAGTTGATGATTTATCTTCTAGATTTCATATTGCCATGCGTAATGATTATGATGTTATTTGTGTTGGTTCACCTAAGACCAATATGGTCAAAGGTGAGTGCTCTCATGCTTGATTGAGTAGCACATATGAGAATATTTTTGTTCTTGTTTGATAAGAGTTCTAAGTTTGATACTTGTCTAAGCTATTTGTAATGTGCTAGGTCTAGTATTCAAACTTGGTGTCTTTAGTCAATTCATGAACTTAATATTCTCATAATTACTATGATAGTCAAAATTTGTTGATTAACTTTAAAGAAGTTGATTTTTGAAATCTTTTTGGTGAAAATTTTTGTTAAGACTTTTAGAGAAAGTCATCTTCATGTAATTGTTTGAGTTGAAAGTGTTTGGTCTTTATTCTCTTGGGATGACACACCAACAACTTGTTGTCATGAGGACAAACAAGCCAAGAGAGCTCATAAAAATAGCGGAGACTTTTCATTGATGAAAAAGCTTGCTAAGGTATTTCTCTATTCTAAAAGCTTGTTTTTTATTTCATCGTTTTAACTCTATGTATGCATGATATCAATTGCACATAGTTATTAGGCATCATTTCATTAGAAAACTTGTTGAATGTTCTATTGTTACTCTAAAGCAATGCCTACTAAATAATCAACTTGCGGGTTTGTTCACTAAGCCCTTGGAAATAAGAGGTTTAAAAACTCTTTGAAAATCCATTGGCATGTTTTGTGTTGATTATTGTCTATGTGTGATTGTTGAGTGGCTTGATGAACAAAACTTTATTTGTATATCAATATCTTTGAGAGCTACTCACTTGAGAAGTAATGATCTTGAATAAATAACTTCTATTGTTTTTAGATCATGCACTTGAGCTTGAAAAATCTTATTTTTGAAAAGTGCACTAATGCTTCTCTTATATGTTTTAGTTTTGAGTATATGTGATTGAATATGTGTAGATAATGGATGCATTTAGAAGCCTATTGCTTAGTACATGATAAATGACCTATGATATGTATCCATTTTGCTTCGGCACTATATAGTATTCAATGAGCACCCTCTTGGAAAGGGCTACACGCATTGGTTGTGAAGCCGCCCAATGTTGGAAAGGGCTACGCCTTTGTGATGAGTGAAAGCCGCCAAGAGGTGTATATGTTTTTGTTAGAAAAATCAAAGAAGAGTTGAAAAGAATCATAAAAAAAAAAATAAAAAAAAAAATCTTTGATTCTAAGCCTAAAAGAAATTAAAAAAAAAAAAAAAAAGGCTTAATGGTGTATAGTTGAGAATTGTGAAAAGCTCGGGTTGACAAACAGAAACGGGAAAACGAGCCACATGCACACACACGCTCACATGTTGATAACTATTCTTTTAAAGTGAAAATACGGATGAATATCGGTTTGACTTATTTTTGGAAACACTTTAGTTGGATAGGTGTGGAAATTGTTTGCATGTTGATATCACAATTACTCCTTCTATATATGTGAGAAGCATTCACACACACACACACACACATATATTTTGCTTATGTGCTTGATTCATTAGCAATGTGAGAATATTTTTGAGAGATTAATGAAAATCTATGATTCTCTCTTGGACTTTGAAAAGTGATGAAATATTTTCTCTTATTGCTTGAATGTGTGAATGTGTGAGTCCCTTGTGAACAAATCTACTTGGTGATAATATGTGGAGCATATGTTAAGGAGGAGCTTTAGTTTATTCAACTACGTTTTCTATACGATTTGTTTGCTTAATATCTTGTTCTTTATCTCTTGTATCCTTTGTCTATTCCTTGACAAAAAGGGGGAGAAACCTCACCATCTTTATAAGGGGAGAAATCTCACCTTGGGGATCATATAAGGGGAGAAATCTCACCATGGGGAGAAAACTTCACCATGTTCAATATGGAGAGTGAGTTTTGTACCTCTTTGTGCTTATTGGAGACTTTGTCTTAAGGGGGAGAATTCTTGTCCTAAGGGGGAGAAAAGAATTCTTACCTTATTGTGTTAAGGGTCTAAGGGAGAGCTTTATGTGATAACATTTATTCACTTGAGATAATGCATTTTTGTATGAGATAAGGGAAGTTTTATTATTTTGTTTATGTGATAATTTATCACCATTCTTCTTTGGAAGAAGTACTCTTGTTGGTTGTTTCTTTTCTCATAGGTACTTTGAAGTTCAAAGAAGGGATTCTTGAAGACTCAAGAAGACTTGAAGACCTTTTAGTCTAGGGATCTCTTTGTAATGTGAGGTGAGAGAATGCTATCAACATTGAGTTTATTGGAGTGATCAATGTATGGTGAGGATGAGGTTTTGCCATAGAATAGCCAAAGGGGGAGATTGTAAGATCCTTTATTTGTATTGGCTTGATTCCATTGCAAAACTCTCTATATTTGTATTAGTAGTTGCTTAAGTGTTTCTTGGAAGAAAGGAGCCTCAAAGGTGAAGAAGCAACAACTTGTGCAAATATCGTCTTCAAGGGGAACATTGCATACTTGGATGCTAAGGTATCAAGATTCTTCTTCCTCTTGCAAGGCATAAGCGCACACACACACAATTCATACATGTGTGTCCCTGCATCATTGTGCACCATTTATATAACACATTCACATGATTTTGTATGCTCATGCATTGTACTCAAATGCTCATACATTTTTAGAGTTGCATGTTCTAGGACTATGTCTAGGAAATGGCATTCATATGTGAACTTGTGTTTGTATGTTTGTGTTTCTTGTGTTTTGGACTTGAACATGGTCTTATTTGATTCCTTATTGAGTCCCGGTCATTTCGGTTTCTCATACGTTAAGTTTCGAGTCCAAACGATGTAGTTACGCTACTTTTCGTTCTCATTCGTTGAGTTGTGTTCGTCTTCATTTTCCGAGATGAATTCTCAACCATTTTTCAAAGTTTCATAGTCTTCGTCGTGCGTGAGGGAGTCACGGTTCGTAATCCGAAAACGGCTGAAGAACGTGAGAGGTGCGCGAGGAGGTCGCTTGGCCAAAAGCCAAGCAAGGGGTGGCCACGTGTGGACCACGTGTGCCACACGGCCAGAGCTCCTCTCTGGCCACGTGTGGCACACGCTGGCCACACGTGGACTGGCCAAAGTCCCCCCAAAATTTGGACAAGTTTGCCCCTCATCTTCCCTCCTCAAATGATCTCTCTTCCCTCCATTTTTTTCAGAACTTGAACATCATCAAATCTAATTTTCTGCAGAAATGTTCATGATTTTCATTTTCTTATTTTGATCATAACTCTCTCATACGAACTCGAAATTGAGTGATTCAAAAAACCAAAATTGTTGGTCTTGAAGAGAGCTACAAACCCCAAGCATTTTCAGAGTCATTTGAATTCGTGATTGGTCGCAGCATGCTGTTCTTCAGTCCGAGTTTCATTGTTGTATGTTAAACTTCTTCTTCTCACTTCATCTTTTGATCTGCACTTTAATCTTTCAATTTGATAGATGATTTGTGTTTAGAATGATGTTAGAACATATTCTAGGGGTGGTTGATCATTTGGTAATTGAGTTTTAGCTTTGTGATTTTACTTGAACAAATATTTGCTAAACTTGATTAATCTTGAAATTGATTCTAGAAATGATATATGTGATGTGCTTTATGACATTTTCTAGGTTTAATTTCATGATCTAAGAACTAGGTTTTTAGTGTGATATATTGAATATTCATACCTTGTTCTTATTGATATACATGCTTTGATTTCTAGGTATTTTTGTGATTGATTGTTGAAAGCATATCCTAGAATGTATGTAAGCATGTTCATAGAGCTTGATTGATTATCTAGCTTTATTTGTTTGTAAGTGATTCATCTTCTTCTTACTTTCATTATTGATCATCTCTTTAATTGTCTTATTTGATTGATGAAAAGTAATATGAATGATGTTAATTCACATGCTTAGGTTTCTAGATACATTTTGTGATTGAGTTGTGATAGCTTTATTCTAGATTCTCTAATTGCATGTTCATGGAGTGTGTTTGATCAACTTGCTCTATTTGTTTGTGATTGCATCATATTGCTTGTGTGCAGTTCACTTAGATCATTGCCTTGTGAAAGGTTGAAGTCTCTTGCAAAGTGAGTGAAGCTTTGTCTTGAGCAAGAAGACTTGGCTAGGAAAGGATTCCGGATAGTCAAGCAAGAAGTCTTAGTTAGGATCAAGAGGATCCAGATAACTAAGCAAAAGTCTTAGCAAGGAGTTGCGTACTCCAGATGGTTGAGCTAGTATAGCTTAACTAGGATCCTAGTGATCTAGATTGCTAAGCAAGGAAATCTTCCTAGAGGCTTTTTAGTCTTGGATAGGAAGTTGCTCTCTAGAGGTGTAGGACACATCTTGGATAGAGAGTAGGCTTTGTGAATCACTAGCCCGAGGGTTGATTAGGTTTTGATAGCTTGAAGTGGATATCATAGTGTTGATAGCTTTAAGTGTGTAAGGCCTTTTCGTATAGTGGATTTGCTTTGCCGGTGGTTGTGGATTCAACCCGTGGATGTTTCCTCTTTGAGGTTTTACCACGTAAAAATATTGTGTCTCATTTTCGCTTTATATTTCCTTATCTTCCATATGTTCACTTGTATTGATTCTATTGTATATTGATGCTTCCATGAATTGATTCATATTATACAATTGATATATCATTTCAAGTATTCATTTCATTCTTATATTCCGCATTTTTGAATATTGAAAGAATTTGGGACTATACCTATTCACCCCCCCTCTAGGTATAAAACACTATCACTTTAAAGGGAATTTCAAAACATGATGTCTTTCTTTCGAAGAGAGCAACAACGTCCTTCAAAGAATTCTTGTCTGGTTTGTTTGTAGAAGTGATCGGGATCACCAAGAAATTCTCTGAATATGTAACCCATAGCCTGAGAAGCTAGAGGGACTCGGACAAAATGGAGTTGTCTGTATTCTCCGAGGGCTTGATACCAATCTCTGAGAGAGCCTGTGAAGCGAGAAACAAATTCTCTGAGAATAGCTTCGAGGTTGTGTTCTGATTTTGCCATTTGTAAGTCGAACCATGCACTCATTTCAGAAATCTTCTTTCTCCAGGAGTCTGGAGAGGAGTCATCAAGATTGAACCAAGGACCATTGGTAGGCTTGGTATTATGAGGCTGACCAGGGGCATTTTCTTATGGTTCTTCCACATATGGACCAGTGGAGGCATCATCAGGAGTGTCATAAGTATGAACAGATGGCTGAGATGGCTGAGGATCTGTCCTTGAAGCCATGAAGATTTGGGTAAGATCTGTTTGGTCACGATCTGGAGTGGAAATGTCTGGAATAGTGTTCTAGGAGGACTGGGATGAAGTAATGGAGGTAGAATCTGATTCTGGTTCTGAAGATATAGGAGAATAATGAGAAGTATACAGGGCAGGCCTGTAGTTGTCTGAGGCTGGTTGTTTGTCTTTTCTGGTATGAGAGGACTTTTTTATGGATTTCTTCTTCTTGGGAGGAGAGAGAGGAGGATACTTTCGGAAAAGTTCTCCAGTGGATTTGAAGTAGCTAGTATCATCTGGTGGTCTTGATGATGAAGGGTATGTAGGTGATGAAGGAAACATCAAAGTCTGAGTGTATGGTTTTGGTACATAAGGAGGTGGAGCAGGATGGAAATGATCTCTGTTTAGTTGGTCTAGCTGTTCTTTGAGTCTTTTGATCTCTCTTTCTTTGTCGTTAAAATCAGGGCCAAAGTAGCCATGATTAATGTATCTGTGAAGATCAGCATCTAGTTTAGAGATCTTGGACTGAAGATCAATGGCGAAGTCTCTGAAAACTGTATCCATTCTTTGGAGGCTATGTTCATGTTGAGAGACATGATGGGAGACTCGGTCAATCTTCTGATCAATAGAGTTAAGGACTCTATTCTGTATTCTGGCATTATGGGTCTGTCAGTTGAGAACTTGCTCAGCTTGTGAGGGATGTTTTAGAGATCCATCAGGTAGGACTTCAGTGGATTGGACAAAAGGTCTGGAAAATCTATTTTTTTCAGGGTTGGAGGATGGTTCCAGAGGAGGGAAGTCTTGATCATAGTTGGAAGCCATGTAACATGGAATGGGTTGTGGTTGGATTGGGATTTTTGGCTCAGGTTTAGGTTCTAGAGGCAGTAGTCCTTCAGATCGTAAGATCTGTAGAGCTTTGTCATATATAGGCAGAGGTTTGTTTTTGATAGGGTGAAGGCCTATCCAAGGGCTGTCTGGGTCATCAGGTTTGTATGGTTTGCGAGAGGGTTTGTAGGGTGACAAGTAGCCTTTGAAACAATCTCGGCATTCACAATCAGCATGGCACATGTTGGGATCAATGTCCCAAATGAAGTGACCGTTGATTTTGTCTATAAAGATTGGAGATCCATCAACTTTAAATTTGTGGAAGGGGATATCATCTTCTGTAGTGACTGGTCTGATCATCAGGGCTTGGAAGATGGGAGGAGTACTGTAACTACTGAAGGAGGCTTCTGGATCTACAAGTGGTTTGTAGATTGTTTTGATAGAACCATCTGGTTCTCTGGTATACTCAGTATATGTGGCAACTACTGGAGTATTGTTCTGGAAAGCCTTCTCATAATTAGTGATCCATTCAAGTGGCATGATCTCCGTAAGCTTGTCCTTTGGTAATTGTTTTGGAATTTGGATGATGGTAGGGACTTCATCTTCACGTTATGCTTTGATGAAGATGGTATCACCAGAATGGCCTGGGATAGGAAGATCCAGGGCATGATCTTGGAGGCGATAAGCTATCTGGTGGTGGAGAGTAGCCATGTATGAGTTGGGTTACATGTCCGCACCCAAAATCTAGAGCTGTACTTTGAGATAGTTGTGGAGGTTGGCATCCCTTAGAGGGATATTGAAGTTGGGGTAGTATGTGAGTGATATACTACCTGCATGAAGCGTTGTGAGACAAGTACCAATGACTGCTTGCTCATATTGCTTATAAACAGTGTTAAGCAGAGCAACTCTTGCAGTAACTGGTATTCCTTTCCTTCCATGCAAGGTAAGGATGATTCTGACTGCACCAAAGTGAAGGTGTGAGTAACCTTCTTTGATCCATTGGTCAATTAAAGGTTGGCCAATTTCTAAATCAACATACTACTCAGCTGAAGAAGCTGGGATGAGGCAGTTGTCAAGGGCGGTTGACTGGATGTATTCTTTGACTGGAGGAGATCTATGACGGACAAGGTGGGTGACCTGTCTGGCTAAAGACTTAGATCTTTTGAAGATGTTATAGGGATTTAACAATGGGACAGAGGTTTCATTAATTTGAGCCGAGTCTGGGATGTGTGCATATTCTACAAGGTTTTGTATTTTAGATGACTGGGTTCTTCTGATAGTAGGTGGATGAGAGATAGAGGAGGAGAGACGAACAGGAGCTAAAGGAGTAGTGTTTTCCATATGACTTAAACTCTTCTCTTCAATATGTTCTCTATTAGATGAAATAACAGTCTAACTCTTTCCTGGACACTAGGTAGGAGGCTTTGATACCATTAGCGGGGGTGGCCGGTACCCTGCACCGTCTCACTCACAGTCTTAGAGAATATATGCATATTATATTATACAATACAATATATATATATATATTATATTATACAATATATATATAAAAAATAATATATTTATATAATATAATAATATAATAATATAATAATATAATATATATATTATATTATGTATTATATAAATATTATAAATATATATTATTTAATAAATATATAATATATATTATTTAATATATATTATTTAATATAATAATATATAATATATATTATATATTATATTATATTATATTATAAAACATTCATAATATATAATTTTTTATTTATCTTTAATAATTTTTTTAAACTTTTACTTCCTATTTTCAATACCAAACAAAATCCCGATATGGATTCATTTTACAGTAAGATATTGGTTTGCCCGGCAAACTAATATTGGATAAGTAAAATTTTAAATTTAATAAATTTACTTTTAAATCATTTACTTTTAAAAAATTCAAAAAAATTATTAAAAAAAATTGTTTATTTATTTTGCACCCTCTTGTTTCATACTAAGAGACATGTTAATAATCCAAATACCCATATAAATTAGTAATCTGAGTTTTACATTTGTTCATTAAATTGCAAGATGTTTGTTGATAAATATCTCCCCTATAGTGAGAGTTATATTTCAAATCATGCTTATTATAATTGATATCACGAGTCTCCTATATGCCATGTTTGGTTGGATAGAATGAAATGGAAAGAAAACCATTCCATTCGTTTGGTTTGTTAAAATACAATGGAATGGTGATTCCATTGGAATGAGGATTCCACCATTTTGGTTGAATGGGCATTCCATCCAAAAACCAATGGAATGTCCTTCTATTCCAAACTAAAATTTATATTCCAGAAATACCTTAATATGCCCCAATTCCATTCTAAAAATACTCTCCTTTTGGAAAATAATATATATATTATATATATGTACTATATATGTTATTATTATATATTATATTATTATATATTTTATTTATTAATATATTAAATAGTATAATATAATATAATATATATATTGTATAATATAATATATATTATATATTTATATTTATATTTATTATATTATAATAAATATATATATTATTATATGTATTATATATGTAATATATATTATATATTACAATATATATTATATATATTATTATATTAAATAATATATAATTATATATATAATTTACTTTTATATTTTATTATTATTATTTTCCATAATATACTATGTTATTATGAATGTTTTATAATTAGGGGTATTTTGGTCAAAATACAGTTAACTCCATTCCATTTCGTTGTTAACCAAGCAAAATAATACTGATTCAGAGACTAATTTTAAAGTTCCAACCAAACAAAAAACTTAGTTTTCCTTTCTTTTCCATTCTCATTACCATTACCATTCTGATTACCATTCCACCATATAACCAAACGTGACCATAAAGTATTGACTAATAACTCGACTATATATGTTTTAAAAAAATATAATTTTATTAAAAGTTTCAATAAATATTTTTTAATATATGTTTGTCGTAGAAACTAGAATTTTGATTAGTTGAATAAATTTAAATTTATTTAACAAGGTTTTTTTTTTTTTTTTCTTACAACTCTTATAGATTATATATAAATATTGTTCAATTGCTAACACATCAACTGTTGTAGTGAAGTGGTAAAGACATGTAACACTTGAACTTGACTCAAGTTCAAGTCCAAGTAATGACAATTGTCATTACTTATCAAAGCCAATATGTGTTGATAAATCCTGGACAGTGCCAGCTATAAGCTATTTTTATTTTTATTTTTAATCCTGGACAATTAATTGTATTTGTACTTCAATGCAAAATTCTATTTGATATGCTATTTTTTTATTTTCTTTTAATTATTTAAAATTATAAAAGTTAACAAATACAATCAATGCATTCAATGAATACAGTAAATATTTTTTTAAAATTGTTTTAATCTCAATTTTTCCTACCAAATTTGTTAAATTTTTATTATTTAAAATTAAAAAGTCAATAAATACGACTGCATTAATGCTGTGCAAAATTTGACATATGCTATACATTGTGCCATATTTGGCACAACTTTTAGTATATGCCAAATTTGGCACAGCTTTTAGTATTGTATTGAAGTATGTTTTTTTTACTTTGTGCTAAAATATAGCATTGATATAGTGATTTATCATTGCATTGGAGATGCTCTTAGGGCCTCAAAAAATGACAATAAAATAGGGGCCTTATTTATTTATAAACTTTAAAGATATTATTAAAAAATTACTGTCTTAATGATAAACAAATATTGAAGGGTGTGAATTTGCCTATGTAATTGGCTTCATCTTCTTCTCACTTTATTTAGGCCCATGCTTTGGCTAATACATCTTCCATCGTCTTGCATGGGTATTTAGTGAGTTCTTTATAGAGATTAGAGTCAAACTTGAGGCCCATTCTAAAGGCGTATATTGTGGTCGCCTGATTGCAATGAGAGATTTGTACTTTTCCTCTGTTGAAGCGTCCGACATAGGTCCTTAAATTTTCACCATGCTTTTGCGTTATCGTATACAAGTCGTCAGACTGTTTCTCCAGCTTGCGACTACTTGCAAATTGCTCCATGAAGGTGTCTGTAAGCTGCGCAAAAGAGTTAATAGAATTGTTAGGTAAATTGGTGTACCATTGTAGAGCTGGGCCATTGAGGCTGAATCCGAAGGCTTTGCACATGCATGCTTCTCGTAGGTCGCGCGGAATTACTGCAGTGAACATTCTCTGCTTGTACTGCGCTATGTGGTCGTCCGGATCAGTCGTTCACTCATATTGCTTCATATTCGGGAAGCTGAACTTTTTAGGCATTTCGACAAGTGCTATTGCGTCGACAAAGGGCGAGTCGGCAAAGCTGTTCATGTTGCTTCTTTTAATTGGGGCTAGAACTCCTGAAATCCTTTGTATAAGGGCTTCCATTTCTGTAAACCTGCGAGAAAAATCTAAATTAGCAATTGTAGAAGTGTCAGGTCCAAATTTTACCAATCCTAGCGTTGATTGGAGCGACACGGGTGTCCCCAGGACGTTCTCAGGTTGCCTTCCCATAACCGGATCTTGCTCATTTTCATTTCGGACAGGCAAGTTATTGAGGTCGATGTCGACTCGAGCAGTCTTTGGTGTTTGTTGGGTCTGCCCGACATTAAGATTCGCGTCGAGGATTCCTGGTCTTGTTGGAGCGACCGGAGCTATTTGGTCGACTTCTTGTTCAACGTTTGGGACTGGAATTGGGCGCTCCACGTCTTCGCTGTCAGGTACTACGCCATCAATCATAGCTCTCAGTTCGTCGTTAGTTGCCCGGATTGTAGCGTTTTCAGCTTCTAACGCCCTTAATTTTTCCGCGTTTGTTACGGTCTGAGCGATCAACGCAGCGATCTATTCCTCAACAGTCAAGATGACTCCTTCTCCGGACATCGTTGTTGTTCGTTTGAAATCTTCGATTGAATAACATAACAAAATAGACAACCAAAGTCTTATATGCAATATCTACCACAATACAACTCACAAAACACAATAACACAATCTTGAACCTAAGTCAATTTTCATAAAGAAGCAATCTTGAACCTAGTCAATAATAAATTAGCAATCTTGTAGAGAAAGAACATGTGAAATGATGCAAGGATGTTCTAATTACAAGTCATGTGAGTAAATATGAAAACCCATGAGAAATCATACCTAGAACATGCTAGATGATGTGTGAAGATGATGGGTTTTTGATTTGGATGAGTAAAGATGGGATCTTGGAAGTCTCTCTCTTGAAAAAATATTTCTCTCTCTCTCTAAAGTGAATTTTTGCTCTCAAAATATGTGTGTCAACGAGTGAAGAAGAAATATATGTATATATATACCACTATATCAAGTCATGGCACCGTTTATATATATATTAGGTGAGGTGTTGCAAAAAAATAGAGGAGCGCGTTTTTACACACATATTATATATATATATATATATATAGATTAACACACAATCAAACAAAATCAAAACAATAATAAAAATATAAAAAAAACAAAGTCAAAACAATTAAACAAAAGCAATCAGGTTGGTGTGTGCGCGTGAGAGAGAAAACAAATTAATTAAAAATAATCCAATGTGGTGAGCTCACGTGAGAGAAGATCAAGGCATTAAATGATTTGACATAACAAATCCACTCATGCATCATGCACACACAACACACACGAGTTCACATGAACAAAGAAACACTAGATAATTTAGCATTCAAAAAACCAAAAAAAGCAAATCAGGTATGTGTGTCGTTGGACAAACGTGGATAGAGAGAGTTTGTGCCCGTGGGCTGCACGCCCTTCACACGGCACCTCTCTCTTTTGGTGTGGCTTTTATGCCACACCAAGCCGGTTTCCGTTCCGAAAATTCTTCTATCCAGTTTTGATCTCGGAACTCGGAATTCGATTCCGTCTTTGAAATATGGATTCGGACTCAATCATAAATATGAAAAATTACATAACTTTCCACTCTAAGCTCGGAATTGAATTTCGGTTTCTGAAAAAAACACGAAATGTTCCAAATATCTCGGAAATCATCTGTAACACATAGATAAGTCTCCGAATCACTCGGAACTCATCTAGGGATAAATCCACACATAGTTGGACTCGTAAAAATACAAAAAATCTCAAAAATATATTTCTATAAAATACAATGAGATTTTACCAACCATACCAAAATAAACACAAATACTAAAATGCATGAGTTGTGTGTGTGTGAACTCTAAATCTCTTCAATTAAGAGCCAAATTCAAGAAGCTACCTTCCTTGAAGCTCTTGAGATCCACAATGAAGTCCTTAAGCATTTGAGTAGAATTTCTTCAATTCTAAACTACCCTTACAAGATTAAACTTCATTGTGATTTTGTCACCGAAATTAGCCAACCCCTATAAATTAATGGGATTAGTTTTTAAGAGTAAAAACTTGGTAATTCTCATTAATCACTAATCTAATTATTAAAGAGTTTAATTACTTAGATTAGTAGGGTCCTTTATATATATTAGGATTAATTTGATTAAGCCCCTATTAATAATTGGACCTAATAATGTGTTTAGTTTTAATAGTTAGAACTTGGTAAATAGACATTTAATAATTCTAGTCTTAGTAAATAGTTTACATAGATTAGAATTATCACTAATGAACTAGATTTTTAAGAGTTAAAAATCGAATTAGTTTACTAGTTATTGGAATAGGATTCTAATAATTTGCGATTAATGCACTTGCCGCTTAAATTGAAATTATCAGTTTAATCTAGTTTAATTTAGGTGCATTAATATTATTATAAAACCTGTAAGTGCCTCACTTTAATTACAAAAGAATGATGATGTTGGCACCCCTTAAAAACCGTATGTACACTCCTTTTATAAGTACACCCCCAAAATATTTAAAAAAATCTATGTTTTGTAAATAAACCCCACTTAATGCCCAAAATAACCATTTTAAAATTTTATTGTATTGTTTTTTTTTTTTTAATTGCACCCCACTAAATTGTTATCTAATTAATCAGCTTTATTATTATTTGATATTTTTTTATTCAAATAAATAATCTAACTCCTGCAAATGTTTTTGGGATCACTTAAAAATTATCTGAAAACATTTATTTTCATTGCATTAATATTTTTTAAGCTCAAAATTCTCTCAAGCTTCTCCAAATATTTCACCGAATTGAAAAGGCACAGATTTAAGTGTACATTGATGAAATCTGATTTGGCCTGTGAACTTAAAAATGGGGGATTCAGTGGAAACAAAGCCGAATTAGTTTGCTCTGTTACCCTTCAATAGTGTCGGTTTTATGTTGCGAGTTTGTGAATTACTAAATGAATTTAGTTGTATGCAATTGAGGGGATTACTATGGTGGTATTGCATTTTTTTTCTTTGACTGAATTGAGCCTAGTTTGTAGCACTTGAGAGATGTTTCTCATTGGATTAATTGGAGGTGTTTGATGGATATTTAGGAGATTAAAAACAGAAAATAGGTTTTTGGGTTTGTTTAACTTGTTTAAAAAAAATGACAGAAAATTGGTTGGATCGATGCTTAATAAAGGGACATCTGAAGTTGCATATATATTATGCACGTTTGTTTTCTTTATGTTCAGGTCACAAAATCCAGTGATAACTAGATAAGTTTTAGCACTGATAATGCAATAGATGATAACTGCGTTAGAGGATTTTGTAATGTGATAATCCATTCAAAGACCATCATATAGGGTTTGAGAAAATAGATTATTATTATTTTGAAATATGAGAAAATAGATTATTGGTGGGTGTACTTACAAACTATTTAGTCTTTTAAGTAATTTTATTCAAGGGTAATTTTGGATTTTCAAAAAATTAATAATTTGGGGTGTACATACAATTTTTAAGGGGTGCAAATACTAACACTCTTACAAAAAATATCTAAGGCATTCCTTAGTCTTCTTGTAATTCCAAAACTCTCCAAGTCCATCTGTAATATTTTTTGCGTCTTTCAAGCCCAAAAATCAAATCCAACTTGATTTATTTTATTGGATCCATCATATGGATTAAATCCCTAAAGCTCAAGTGTTACTCAACACTTTTCGGAGGCTCGAGATTTCTCAAAAATCAGCCCAAACTGTGCTTGACTGCTGCACTCCACTCGCACTTGCTACACACATGCACAACAATTGTACACAGCTGCAGCATGTTGCGTATGCACACAACAATTGTGCGCAGCACACACACATGTAGTAGTCCAATTGTAAACACATTTGCACATGAGAATTTGCAACACAAGTCACGCATACAATTTTATATTGTCACAGTGCATCACAATATTAAAATTGAAGAGGCAGTGCATTGTGCAACATCTTGCGCATTTAAGTGCTTTCAAATTCAATGTGTTGCGCATGCAAGCAACTATTGCATGCAGCAGTATTGTTTTGCGTGACAATCACGCACAACAGGTTTGTGCGGCTTTTGTGATACGTGTTCCGGATCGTTGTTCTTCACCTTATTACTTCAATAAAAAAATTACAGCAAATCGACGAAATTAAAAAATATTATACATCCCGGGATTAATATTACATTGAAAAATATTACAAGTAATTTCCAAAAACTTAAAACCCAATATACCATACAATTAACAATCAACCATGTTTATAAAAAAAAAATTATAAACATCATACAATCATTAGAAAGTCCCTACATATTCATACATGCAATCAGGAGCAATCAAATTTGATTATACTATATAATAATTGGCCTTGATACCAATTGTTGGAACCCAGGGTTACAGATTGCGCAGCGGAAAGGTTTTAAATTTTTTTAATACAATCATAAACTAACCCATTTGTATAGTAATAATTAAATGCAATAAGAAGGTAAACGATTCATACCAACGTAGGAGGCTCATTCACTTTAATACGATTTGCTCCTGATTTGAACCACTTGATCTTCCTCGCTATCTCTTGGAACTGGTAACGGCGTGTGGGCGCATCACGGTACTCAGGAACAAGAACGGAGGTAGAAGAATAACACACAAAAAACAACTCTTATTGTTTGTGTTAGTAGAGTTCGGCCACCATTTTTATCAAACAATTTTTTTTTTTCTTTTATATATATATATATATATTTTTCACTTTGTTGGCCGCACCCACTATATATGTTTTTGTTTCTTCTTATGCTTTTTTCTTTATACTCAAAGCTCCTTTTGATTGTATATTTTTGTTCTACATGTATCAAAAATCAGTTTTTCTAAAAAAATATAAATCATATATATATCATTTTTTAAACTGATTAAACCCTTTAAAAAAAAATATCTAACATCCTTTTTAAAGTTTGAATTTAAACTTTTTAAATTCAAATTCAATATATAATTAAAAATAAAATAATCACATTATCTTATCTTTCAAAATTAAATATCAAAGAACACCCTCCAATAATGATTAATTACATAAACTAAATAATCTAATTATTTAATTAACACAATTATTATTCTCCATTAATTAAATAATCTCATTATTCAACTAATTCCCAATTAAACACGTGTCACTTTCGTAACACAATTAATTGGACAATCCAATTAATTAACCGCTACCCTTGTTACCTAAATCGATCGGGCTAGCAAGAGGACCTAATGGACTCACAGCATTTTGAACTCCAATAATCCTTAGAAATAATTAATTAAAACTCTTTAATTAATATTTTTTTAATTAATTATTTCTTGATTATTAACTTCGGTGTTATTCCACTAGAAACCTGAAGCTGCACTCTCTCAATTGTAGACGTTTTTACACAAACCAATAAATATATGGTATGATCCTCCACAAGTAGTTCATAATTAGAGTTAGGTCATAATGTCTGTTATACCCCTCTATTATATATTTCCATTAAGTACCATTGATTCTCTAATGAACAATAAATCCTACATTCGTTACAGAATTAGGAGAGCGCTCATATTGTTCAAGCCCCGAATCAACCCTTAGGGGAACTACTATCTACTTCTCACAAGATGGAGTGGATTCCACTATTGTGTGCAAACCTTCCCAGCCACAAGCCAAACCATGATTCCAACATACGGAGTTATTGACTGGGAATGCAACTCCGATCTCACCCATGGTATATCAAAAACCACGATCTAACCTAAAGGAGTCGATAAGACACTCAGGATTAAGATCACCCATATATAGCCATCATTTATTGATATATATGAATCTCATCTTGTAACAAATCTTGGTGAGAGATTCATATAGATCATGGCCCAGTCCTATATGATCACATCATATAAGGTGCCTCCATTCTCATATCACCATATGGATAGTATAGGTTAAGACCATCGTACATTATGATACGAAACGAACCGTAGCTGTAGATTAGCCACAAATAAAGTACCCAACTTTATTTGCTATCTACGAACTCTTTAGATTGCTCATCTCAAACTAAATACCTCTGTATATGGCACTCATATACTCAAACTGATCATATAGCTAGGTTGTACGAATGCCATATAGCCACATGATATCTAGGAATGTCTCTTACATGTTCATCTATGCCTAGATAAGCTTAAATGTCTAACCTTGAATTTTAACATCTTGAATATTGCATATATTCACCTTAGGTTGTGTTTATCTCTTCTCTTTGAGAGATAAGCCTTGTATTTACCTTTTGGTAGTTTGCAAGCAATGGACTAGATTCACTCTTGAAGACCTGTGGGTAGTAGTGGTAGATTAGTAACCGTGTGAGGTTTGACATGGTCAACCTAGGTTGTAATTGCCATTACAATTAGTGGATTGAGGTTCTTGTGTGGCGCACAAAACAACCCATGGTTTTTCCCCCGTGTGGGTTTCCACGTAAAAATCTCATGTTATTTACTTTCCGTATTTTTACACTTGATTTTAGTTTTTGACTAGTTGGGGTTATTTTTGTAATCTTGATTAATCTCGAAAATTGGTAAAAAATGGATTAAAATCTATTCACCCCCCCCCCCCTTCTATATTAGGACTCATTTATATATTTTTTCAATTAGTATTAAAGCGGGTTCCTTAACATAATTAGGATATCCCTTGCTGTTGTTAGAGTCATTTGCATTTGTTTGCATTTTTTTTTTTTTTTTTGCATTTTGTGTGTTTAGCTTACGTGTGTGCATTCATGTCATTTTCACCCAAACACAACGAGTGGAAATGGAATTGGAGGCGAGGGTGCATCTAGCACAAGACCTCCCTTGCTCAACGGGGTCAATTACGCATCATGGAAGGGCAAAATGGAAGCATATGTTTGCCAAATTCATGATCGGGGCATGGATGGCGATTGAAGATGGGTACACGCCACCTATGATAACTCCTACAGGAGGTGGAGAGGAAGTCCCCAAGCCAAAGGCACAATGGACCACCCAAGAGTTTGAGGCTTCAAAATGGAACAACAAAGCCATGCATGCAATTCTATATGCCATGGATGACAACCAATACAAACTCATTCAAACTACAAGGATAGCTAAGGAAGCTTGGGACATATTGGAGACGTCTCATGAAATAACCGAGGTGGTAAAGGATTCCAAGCTCTAAGTCCTCCAAACACAATTTGAGACCATAAGGATAAAGGAGGATGAATGCTTCAATGACTTTCAAGTGAAGCTTATGGATATAGTAAATCAAAGTCACCAACTTGGTGATCCCTACTCGGATAGAAGAATCAATCAAAAGATCATGAGATTGCTTCATGAGAGGTTTGAATCCAAAGTGACGGCATTGGAAGAAAATAGTGACTACTCAAAGATGAAACCAAGTGAAGTTATTGGAAGGCTCTTAGCTTATGAATCTAGAAAGGGTCCTACTTCTACACCTCATAAGAAGCAAAAGAGTCTTGCCTTGAAGAGCATCAAGGTAGAAAAGGATGAAGAAGACTCAGATGGAGAAATTGCTTTGATGGCAAAGAAGTTCAAGCAATTTATAAGGTTTGAGAAGAAAGGGTTTGGCTTTAAGGGAAAATTTATGAAGAAGATGGCTTCTTTCAAGAAAGTTGAGCAAATTCAAGAGAAGGACCACAAGAAGGGTGTCCAATGCTATGAGTGTAGTGGCTTTGGACACATTGCTCTCGAATGTGCAAACTTGAAGAAAAAGAGAGGAAAAGCCATGGCGGTGACTTGGAGTGATAGTGATGACTTAGAAGAGGAAGACAAGTCTTTAGATGATGATAAAGACTAAGTTGCCAACTTCATTGCCTTCTCATCCTCTCATAATAGCAATGAAGTTATGAGTGACAAAGAAGAGGAAGAGGACTGTTGGGGTTTTTACCCTAAAGCTTGTAGTTTGTAAATGTGGATTGAACAAGAAATAAAAGAAGTAGTTTATTCATTCAAATTGTCTCATATATTTATAATAACATGTGTATTTAACATCCAAGATTATGCAATTTCAAAATGAGTATATGAATATCATATACAGATGGATTCAGGTTGAAACGAGCAATCTAAAGAGTCCGTAGATAGCAAATAAAGCTGGGTACTTTATTTGTGGTCAATCTACAACTATGGTCCATTTCGTAATGTACGGTGATCTTATCCTAGATCATTTATATGGCGATATGAGAATTGAGGCACCTTATATGATTTGATCATATAGGACTGGGCCATGATCTATATGAATCTCTCACCAAGATCCTTTAAAAGATGAGATTCATAAATATCAACAAATGATGGCTATATATGGGTGATCTTAATCCTGAGTGTCTTATCGATTTCTTCATGTCAGATCGTGGTTTTTGATATAACATGGGTGAGATCGGAGTTACGTTCCCGGTCAATAACTTCATATGTTGGAATCGCGGTTTGGCTTGTGGCTGGGAAGGTCTGCACACAATAGTGGAATCTACTCCTTCTTCTGAGAAGTAGATAGTAGTTCCCTTAAGGGTTGATTCGGGGCTTGAACAATATGAACGCTCTCCTAATTCCGTAAGGAATGTAGGATTTATTATTAATTAGAAAATCAATGGTACTTACTGGAAAGATATAATTAGAGGGGTATAACGGACATTATGACCCAGTTCTAATTATGAACTATCTGTGGAGGATTATACCATATGTAATAGCTATATCGATGGACACCAAGAATTATTGGTTTGTGTAAAAACGTCTACAATTGAGAGAGTGCAACTTCGGGTTTTTAGTGGAATAACACCGAAGTTAATAATCATGAAATATTAATTAAATAGTTTAATTATTTATTTCTAAGGATTATTGGAGCTCAAAATACTGTGGGTCCATTAGGTCCCCTTGCTAGCTTGATCGATTTAGGTAACAAGGGTCACGGTTAATTAATTGGATTGTCCATTTAATTGTGTTACAAAAGTGACACGTGTCTATTCGGGAATTAATTGAATAATGTGATTATTCAATTAATGAATATTAATGATTATGTTAATTAAATAATTAGATTATTTAATTGTGTAATTAATCTTTAGATGGAGGGTGTTGATTGATATTTAATTTTGAATGAAGAAAAAATAATTTGATTATTTTATTTTCATTTAATTAAATATTTAAATTTGAATTTAAAAGAGTTTTGAATTCAAATTAAATCAAATAAATTAACTAATATCTTTAAAAGATATTCGATATCTAAAAAGATTTTATTAATTAGTTTAAGTTTAATATATATATATATATTTATGATATATATGTTATTTTAAAAGATTGATTAGGGGTTGTATTTGATACATAAAAAATAAAAAAAAATAAAAATAAAATAAAAAAATAAAAAAACCAAGGGGTGCGGCCAAACTTAAAAACAGAAAGAAATTGGTGTTTTAAAAGTTGGGTGGCCGAATCATCATACACAAAAAGAACAAGTGTTGTGCTTTTGTGTGTTCTTCTTCTACCTCCGTTCTTATTCCTGAGTACCGTGACACGCCCACTCGCCGTTACCAGTTCCGGGAGACAGCGAGGAAGATCAAGTGGTTCAAATCAGGAGCAAATCATATTAAAGTGAAGGAGCCTCCTACGTTGGTATGAATCGTTTCACCTTCTTTACCATTTTTGATTATTACTGTACAAATAGGTTTACTTGATGATTGCATAAAATTTTTAAAACCTTTCCACTACGCAATCTATAAGCTTAGGTTCCTACAATTGGTATAAGAGCCAATTTTTGTACAGTATAATCGAATTCGATTGCTCCTGATTGTATGTATGAATGTGTAGGCACTTTCTAATGATTGTATGATGTTTATAATATATTTTTTTAATTTATTATAAACATGGTTGGTCGTTAATTTTATGGTACAATGGGTTTAAGGTTTTTTGAAATTTATTGTAATATATATATATATATATATTTTTGATGTAATATTAATTCCGGGTTGTAATTATTAATTAATTTATTTTTTGGCTGTAATCATTCTATGTAAATCATATTTTATAATATTGTATGAAGAGATTGATTCGAGAAGACGAAGAAATCGGACGTGTGTTTGACACACAAAAGGCGGCGCATGTGTACAAGTCAATTTGTTTTTTTTTTTTTTTTTAATGTAACATATTGCATATGCAAATGTTGCACGTAAATAAATAAATAAAAATAAATAAATAAATAAAGTGCAGCGCACAATACTGTCATGACATATTCTATTGTTGTGTGCAACAGTATAGTGCAGCGCACAATTGTGCAACAGCATGCAAAGCATGATGCGGCGCAAAGAGAGGCATGAGCAAGGCTGTTTCGCACTTACATGCAAGGCTGCTGTGCACAGCCACCCTCCCGTGCGAACGACGTCTACATGCGAAAGCGCAAGGCCAAGTGTTCGTGACGCTAGGTTTTACGTATTCGGAAGTGTGAATGGGCCGGAATATTTTCATTAATAACTTGGGCCTCCAATAAATGTTAAGTGTAACATATGAGCCTTAGTTTAATGATTCATGAGATGGATCACTATTAAAAATATTAGAGTTAATTAAGTTGGATTTGGTTAAAAGCCCATTAGATGCAAAAGATGGACTTGAAGAAAAAGAGATTACAAGAAGACCAAGGAATGCCTTGGATTAAATTTTGTAATTAGATTTATTTATTTATCTTTTTAAGTTAGATAAACCCATTGCACTCGGTCAACTCATGTATGCTTTTATTATGAGATGATTAAAGCATTGCCATGCATATACATATCATTTAGATTAGGTGTGCCTACACATATATATGTTGATATGTCATACATGCATTATAGCCATCTATATTATGTGTTTATTTTTTTTTTTATTTGATTAAAATGGGTAATTCACATAATTGGCTATTAATTAATGGGATTAGTTTTTAGGAGTAAGAACTTGGTAATTCTCATTAATAACTTATCTAATTATTAAAGAGTTTAATTACTTAGATTAGTAGGGTCCTTTTATATATATTAGGATTAATTTGATTTAGTCCCTAATAATAATTGGACCTAATAATGTGTTTAGTTTTAATAGTTAAAACTTGGTAAATAGACATTTAATAATTCTAGTCATAGTAAATAGTTTACATAGATTAGAATTATCACTAATAAACTAGATTTTTAAGAGTTAAAAATCGAATTAGTTTATTAGTTATTGGAATAGGATTCTAATAATTTTTTATTAATGCACTTGACGTTTAGATTGAAATTAGTCGTTTAATCTAGTTTAATTAGGTGCATTAATATTAATAGAAAACCCTTATTATAATATAGTGAGTGGGAGAGGGATATATGACATTATATCCCACAGTCTTCATCATTAGTTCAACACCGGTGAGATTCGAGTGGGGCCTCTTGATGACTTTTTTTTTCCATCCTCCCTAAGGAGGGTTTCCATAAGAATCAATACTAAGGTTGACTTCCTAACGGATAAGATTTCTGAGGGGATTTCGGGATCGACCGACCCTAAGGCGGTAATTCTCGAGTTAAGCTCTAGAGATCTGAAATGATGGGTTATGCTCACAAGATTTCAATTAAACTAGTTAATTATAAACCTGACTGAAATAAACGATGATTGAATGTTAGAGGAATAAGAGTTATTCTAGTGTAACATTTGATTGAGAATGTCTCGATCCAACATGAAAGAATTTGAATGACCCTAAGGCAGCACTTGCTTGTGGTATGTTGGATTGTCGTCGCGTAGAAACACTTTTTAGGGTTGTTCTTGTTCATTAAACATTTTCATGCATCATGTTTAATTTTATGCCGAACATTTGCACATGTTTTGAATGTATGAATGAATGAATTCTTTATTTATGTTTTTTCAGCCATGTCAATTGCACTATTACAAATCATAGTCAATGACAAATTAACTAGTGATAACTACACTAAATGGAAACACAATATCAATGCAATTTTG
Organism: Acer campestre; assembly: GCA_954870605.1. Lineage (NCBI taxonomy): Eukaryota > Viridiplantae > Streptophyta > Magnoliopsida > Sapindales > Sapindaceae > Acer > Acer campestre. The sequence continues at coordinate 17,550,806 of OX940800.1, read as the reverse complement.
GTCACCAAGGACCTTAAGTTTGTGCTTACAGAGGAATGTCCTCTAACGCCTACTGTCAATGCCGCACAAACTGTTCGTGAGGCATATGAGAAATGGGTCTTATCAGATGAGAAAGCCCGAACATATTTGTTAGCAAGTATGACAGACGTGCTTATCACTAAGCACGAAGCAATGGGTACTGTATTTAAAATAATGAAGTCATTGCAGGCTATGTTTGGGCAACCCTCTGAACAAAAGCGGCACGAATCTGTTCGTTCCGCTATGCTCGCTCAAATGAAGAAGGGTACATCAGTTCGGGAACATGTCCTGAACATGATGTTCTACTTCATCACGACAGAGATCAATGGTGGGGCCATTGATGAACCCAGTCAAGTGAGCATCATACTGACGACTCTTCCAAAGTGTTTTGATCAGTTTAAAAGCAACTATGGGATGAACAAGTTGAGGTTCAGTCTGACTCAGTTGCTTGATTAGCTCACTATCTTTGAGTCCATAACGAAGGACAACAAAGATAAGACCGGTGAGGCAACTATTGCTGAACCATCTTCTTCTAAATCAAAGAAGAGGAAGAGGTTTGCTGGGAAGGCTAAGCGTAAGCCCAAACCCAAGAAAGCCCAAAGCAAGAAGAAAAAGGCAAAAATAAAATGTGATTTACTTGTTCTTGAATCATGTATAGTGGAAGATGATTCTTCACCCTGGATAGTTGATTCGGGGGCCACTAACCATGTTTGTTCTTATATACAATGGATTGAATCTTGGACACAGCTTGAGGAGGGATCCTTTTCTATGCGTGTTGGGTCTGGGGATGTCGTGTCAGCCCGAGCAGTGGGTGTAGTTAGACTACATACCATTAATACATACTACACTGCTTAATGCTGAATTGTTTAAAGTTGAAAAACCTAAAACAAAACGACAAAAGATTTCTCTAGAAAACGAAACGTATCTATGGCATCTAAGACTTGGCATATCAACCTTGACCGGATAGATAGACTAGTGAAAAGCGGACCTTTAAGTGAGTTAAAGGTTGACATCTTACCTATCTGCGAATCCTATTTAGAAGGTAAAATGACCAAGAGACCTTTTACTGGAAAAGGGCTGAGAGCTAAAAAACCACTAGAGCTTATACATTCAGACGTCTGTGGACCGATGAATGTTAAAGCAAGGGGTTGTTATGAGTATTATGTCACCTTTATAGATGACTACTCAAGATACAGATATGTCTACGCAACGGAAGTCGGAAACTTTTGAAAAGTTCAAAGAATTCCAAGCCGAAGTTGAAAATCAATTAGGTAAGACTATCAAAACTCTACGATTAGATCGTGGAGGTGAGTACCTTGACCAAGAGTTTGAAGACTTCATGGTCGAGTATAGGATAGTCTCCCAACTCACAGCTCCTGGTACACCTCAGTAGAATGGTATCGCGAATAGGAGAAATAGAACCCTAATGGAAATGGTGAGATCTATGATTAGTTTCTCATCGTTACCAAATTCCTTTTGGGGATATGCGTTACAAACAACGGCATACATTTTGAATGTAGTGCCATCCAGATCTGTTCCTAAGACTCCTCTAGAGTTGTGGAATGGTTGTAAAGTTAGTTTGCGACATTTCCGCCTATGGGGGTGTCCAGCACACGTGCTGAAGAATAGAAGTGGAAAGCTAGAACCCAAGTCTGTGGTCTGCTTATTTGTAGGATACTCTAAGGAGACCAGAGGTGGATACTTCTATAGTCTTGAAGATAACAAAGTGTTTGTATCGACAAATGCAACGTTTCTTGAGGATAACTATATTAGTGACCATAAGCCTCATTCTAAAATTGTATTGAGTGAGTTGGAACCTGGTGAGACCAGTTCTCAGTCAACAAGAGTTGTTGATCCATTAATATCTAAGAGTCAGATGATTCCTAGTCAGGATACACTACCACCTATACGTAGTGAGAGAGTTGTGAGACAGCCTGAACGCTATTTGGGTGTAAGTGAGGGACAAGATTTTGTCTCTGCTGATAGTGTGGATGATCCATTGACATTTAAGAATGCAATGGAAGATCTTAATAAAGAGGAATGGCTTAAAGCCATGAATCTCGAGATGGAGTCTATATACTCTAACTCAGTCTGGGAACTTGTAGACTTACCGCATGGGGTGAAACCTATAGGGTGTAAGTGGATCTACAAGAGAAAGAGAGGAGTAGACGGGAAGGTAGAGACCTTTAAGGCAAGGCTAGTGGCTAAGGGTTATATCCAAAAGGAGGGGGTCGATTATGAAGAGACTTTCTCGCTGTAGCTATGTTTAAGTCTATTCGGATTCTCTTATCCATTGCTACCTATACGTAGTGAGAGAGTTGTGAGACAGCCTGAACGCTATTTGGGTGTAAGTGAGGGACAAGATTTTGTCTCTGCTGATAGTGTGGATGATCCATTGACATTTAAGAATGCAATGGAAGATCTTAATAAAGAGGAATGGCTTAAAGCCATGAATCTCGAGATGGAGTCTATATACTCTAACTCAGTCTGGGAACTTGTAGACTTACCGCATGGGGTGAAACCTATAGGGTGTAAGTGGATCTACAAGAGAAAGAGAGGAGTAGACGGGAAGGTAGAGACCTTTAAGGCAAGGCTAGTGGCTAAGGGTTATATCCAAAAGGAGGGGGTCGATTATGAAGAGACTTTCTCGCTGTAGCTATGTTTAAGTCTATTCGGATTCTCTTATCCATTGCTACCTATTTTGATTACGAAATTTGGCAAATGGACGTCAAGACTGCATTCTTGAATGGCAATTTTGATGAGAGCATCTACATGATGCAACCAGAGGGATTCATGTCTCCAGATCAAGAGCAAAAAGTTTGCAAGTTGTAAAGATCCATTTATGGACTTAAACAAGTATCTAGATCTTGGAACATAAGGTTTAATGATGTGATCAAAACCTATGGGTTTGAGCAAAACGTTGATAAGCCTTGTGTCTACAAGTGCATCCTTGACAAGAAAGTATTTTTCTTGGTCCTATACGTAGATGACATCCAATTAATTGGGAATGACGTGGGAGTATTGTCTAATGTAAAGGGCTAGCTAGCTAGCCAATTCCAAATGAAAGATTTTGGAGAGGCGAGTTATGTTCTAGGGATCCAACTTATAACGGATCGTAAAAACAAATTTATAGCACTGTCTCAAACATTGTATATCGATAAAATTCTTGTGCGATTTTCGATGCAGAACTCCAAGAAAGGTAATTTACCTTCCAGGCATGGAGTTCACTTGTCTAAGGAACAGTGTCCTAAGACACCTCTAGAAGTTAAGGATATGAGACAAGTTCCCTATGCGTCAGCAGTATGTTGTCTCATGTGTGCTATATTATGCACGAGACCGGACATCTGCTTCGCAGTGGGAGTAACCAGCAGATACCAGGCCAACCCAGGATTAGATCATTGGGTTGCTGTCAAGACTATTCTTAAGTATCTTCAGAGAACGAGCAACTATATGCTAGTGTATTCTGGACAGGATTTGATCCCGTTAGGATATACGGATTCTGATTTTCAGTCAAACAGGGATTCTAGGAAATCCACATTTGGATCAGTATTCACCCTTGGTGGTGGAGCCATTGTGTGGAGGAGTGTTAAGCAATCTTATATTGCTGATTCCACCATGGAAGCCGAATATGTAGCCGCTTATGAAGCTGCTAAAGAGACTGTTTGGCTCCGCAAGTTCTTGAGTGATCTGGAAGTTGTTTTTGAAACAAATTTAGGTGTGTTCAATATTAATCTAGAGGGGGGTGAATAGATTTTATCCAATTTTACCCAATTTTCGTTAATAAGCAAGATTACGAAAATACCCTTTACTAGTCAATATAAAATAGCAAATGTAATATGGTGCGGAAAATTAAAAGACACTTGATATTTACGTGGAAACCCTCACGGGAAAAACCACGGGCTATGTAAGTGAGCCACACTAGAACCTCGAATCCACTAAATGTGAAAATAGATTACAACCTAATCCCGGAAGTAATCACACATCTACCTAATCCCGGTATAAGTGGACCTAGTTCAATTGCTTGTGATTTACGCAACCTAATCCCGGAAGCTACACAAGTCTTACAATCTCAAAGAAGAGATAACAAGCCTAAGTGAATATATGAATACTCAAAATGCAATAAGAGCAAGGCAACCCTATATGCTTATCTAGGATGATGATATTATCAATGAAATCAATCCTAGATATCAAAAGCTAAATGACATATCATAAAGCTTAGCTAATCAAGATTAAGCAAATCTAGATAGCTATCACAATACAACACTCAATCATATTCATCACAAACAATCTCTATCTTGTATCTAGCATGTGAACATAAAGCATACAAGTAAGTAAAGAGATTTCTTGACAAGAAAGAAACTAAACATATATGAAGTTAGTCAAAATCTTACCAAGCAAGTTGTGATGATGCAAAGCTATGCAAGAATGATCCTAGATGAACTTGATGAATCAAATGAAAAGCTTTGAGTGTTTAAAGGTGAGTTCTTGATGATTTTTCTCTCAAGTGTTTCTCTTTTTCTTTAGGGTTCTTAGGAGTCAAGGAACTAACTGAGAGAAAAGAGAAAGCATGATATTTATATGCATCAAGAAATAGGGTATGTGAAAAGACAAGAATGCCCCTGGAAAGCTCAAACGGCGGTTTTAATTCTGCGGTCAGGGCCGCAGAATGTGACCGCAGAATTGAGCCCGAGAAAGAAACCGACCTAAAATATCTAATTCGGTGGTTTCATTCGGCGGCCAGGCCGCCGATCATGACCGCAGAATTCATCCCGAGAACAGGGGAGAAAACTGCGGTTTCATTCGGCGGTTTCGAAACCGCCGAGTAAACCGCAGAACACAACCCGAGAATAATAAATGCATCAGGTGTGAAACGGCGGTTTCAGATCGGCGGCCAGACCGCCGATCTAACCGCAGAATCAGACCAGAGGCCTCTGGTCCAAAACGGCTGTTTCATTCGGCGGCCAGGGCCACCGATTAAACCGCCGATTCACCAATAGTGGTGAATCCAAGGAGAAGGCCAAGGCAATCACCAAGAGCGGTCTTCGCGCAAAACCAAGCACACGATCGTGCAAGCGCGGACGTTTCCGAACATATTCGGGAAACGAATTACACGACACAAACAAACACACAATAAGATATAATCAAACAAAGTGCAAGTGTGTAAAGTGACATGTGAAGAGAATGCACACATATAACATATGCAAAGTGAGTGTGTGCAACTAAATCTCTTCAATGAAAAACAAAGCACGAGTGATATACCTTTGGCGTGCTTGTCACCTAGAGGCCTTGAGGGCATTAAGCTTGATCCTTAAACACCTAAAACTACCCTTACAAGTCAAACCCCAACATGTGGTTTGTCTACGAAATAAGCCAATCAAAATGAGAATCCTTACAATCTCCTCCTTTGGCTATTTCGTGACAAAACCACCTCTCACATTGATCCTCACAACAAAATATAAACTACGGGATATCAAAGATAATCTACATTACAAAGAGATAAAACAAAAATAAACATCTTCAAGTCTCCAATCTCTTGTAGAATTATCAACCCGTCAAAACAAAAAAAATTACACTTTCCAAAGCAAGTGTATGTGAGATGATCAAGTGAAAATAACCAAGCATTTGCATTTAAGTAAATTAAGCTCAATGCAATGTATGAAAATGCAATGCTCCCCCTCAAAGGGTTACTCCCCCTCAAACCATTAACTCCCCATATGCACATATGCTACTCCAAATAGCACCTCCCCTTACCACATCCTACTCCCCCTTTTTGTCATGATATAGGCAAAGGAGTAGTCCCTAACCAGGTCACTCATAGCAAAGAGAGATAGTAGCATACAAGATAATGCATAATTAAATAAGCCACTTTATGCACTCAATTAATTGAAGAGAATCAAGGAGATTTATTTTATTGAAAATGTGTGAAATAAACATGCTTTGCAAACAAGACATGTTGCATTTAAGTCCAAAATACAATGGTATTTGGCAAAGCAAATGACAAAGGTTTCCAATATGAATTCAAACCAATTTTACCATTTGACAAGAGAGAAGCAAGGATATAAAAAATTTATTGATTTCAATTTTTAACAACAACTATATCCAACTTTATAAGCGAAACATGGCATGAGCGACTTTGCACCCTATTTGATATTTCCGGGTATGAAACCCGTATGATAGTAGCCATGTTCAACAAATAAAGAAAGAGAGACATTTGGATAGAAACATCCTTTGAATGGATACAAGACCCTTTTTCATTTTTAGTCTCACTAGCTTTTTCACACATTGTTTTGCATTTAAGAACTTGCAATCATCAATTCATGCTTTTTCAACTTAGCATGTCATTTGAATTTCATGCTTTTCATATGGCATTTAGCATGTTATAAAGAATCATCATGTCATGGAAATAACTATAGGTCATTCACATCATACTTCCTATGTAGATTTCCTAGTCCAAAAATGCATGTTTGAACATAAATATGACATGGATTGAAAACAAAGCAAGGTTCACACTTATTAAGATAAAAACATATATACATATGTCCAACCAAGCTTACTTCAAGCAATTAAAAGAGAAGCACAAGATCTTTCAAATATTTTGCATGCATCTAGTATACAAAAAGCTCTCTTTGCTTGAGTTCCCCTTATGGGGTCAAATACAAAAACTCATCACTCCACAAGACATATCCCAATAGATTTACTAAGAGTTTTAAATCGAGTAGCATCTAGAGGTTTTGTAAACAAGTCGGCTAGTTGATCACTTGTACCTACATGCTCAAGTACAATGCATTTGTTTTCAACTAGTTCTCTAATGAAATGATGACGGATGTCAATATGCTTAGTTCTAGAGTGTTGAACCGGATTCTTGGAAATATTTATAGCACTCATATTATCACAAAAGAGAGTGAGTGTACCTTGGTTGAATCCGTAGTCTACTAGCATTTGCTTCATCCATAGGAGTTGTGTGCATCCACTCCCCGCGGCTATGTATTCGGCCTCCGCCGTGGACAAGGAAATTGAGTTTTGCTTCTTGCAAAACCAAGAAACAAGATTGTTTCCAAGGAAAAAGCAACCGCCCGATGTGCTTTTCCTATCATCACAATTTCCCGCCCAATCTGCATCACTAAAGCCTACAAGACTAGCATTAGTGTCAAACGAGTACCAAATCCCATAGTTAGAAGTCCCATTCACATATCGAATGATTCTCTTTACGGAAGAGAGATGGGACTCCTTGGGATCGGATTGGTACCTTGCACACACACCCACACTAAAGGATATATCGGGCCTACTTGCGGTCAAATAAAGCAAGCTTCCTATCATACCCCTATATAGTGTTTGTTCTACACTTTTACCACTAGCATCTTTGCTTAGCTTCAAAGTGGTGCTCATGGGTGTGTCACAATGCTTGGATTTTTCAAGACCAAACTTCTTCACTAGGTTTTTGGCATATTTGGCTTGGGTTATGAAGATCCCATCACTTAATTGCCTAATTTGCAAACCTAGGAAGTAACTAAGCTCACCAACAAGACTCATCTCAAATTCATGAGACATGACATCAACAAATTGTTGGACTTTGATGTTGTTGGTGGAGCCAAACACTATATCATCAACATATATTTGAGCTATAAAAAGCTCATCATTGTCTTTCTTGATGAATAGTGTCTTGTCAACACTACCTCTTATGTAGTCATTGTTGACAAGGAATTGAGTGAGGCGTTCATACCAAGCCCTCGGTGCTTGTTTCAACCCGTAAAGAGCCTTCTTGAGGCGATAGACATGGTTGGGGTGGTGTGCATCCACAAACTCCTTGGGTTGTTCAACAAACACTTCCTCTTGCAAGAAGCCATTGAGGAAGACACTCTTAACGTCCATTTGGTGCAATTTGAACTTGTGCACGCAAGAGATGGACAAGAGAAGCCTAATGGACTCTAGGTGGGCAACGGGAGCAAAAGTCTCCTCAAAGTCGATACCCTCAATTTGAGAGTACCCTTGTGCAACAAGTCTTGCCTTGTTACGCACTATGTTGCCATCCTCATCGGATTTGTTCCTATATATCCACTTTGTGCCTTTGACATTAGTTGTCTTAGGCATAGGAACTAGAGTCCAAACCTCATTCCTTTCGAATTGGTTTAGCTCTTCTTGCATGGCAAGAACCCAAAACTCATCATTGAGAGCTTCATCAATCTTTTTGGGTTCAATTTAAGAGGTGTAGCAAGTAAAGCTAATAAGATTAGCTATTTGCCTTCTAGTCCTAACACCCTCATTCACATCTCCAATAACATCCTCTTTGTTATGGAGTTTTCTAACCCATGGAGCGGGTTCATTAGAGTCCAATATAGGAACTCTATCAATAGGTTGTGTGTCATTATCAACAACATTAGACTTCCCCACATTAGGAGTCACAACAACCTTTTCCAAAGGAGAATCACCACTAAAAATAACCTCCTCCTCATGTTTACTAGACTTGAGCCTTTCATCATCAAATACAACATTAGATGATTCCATAACACTTAGAGTTTTCTTATTGAAAACTCTATAGGCTCTGCTATTTAAGGCGTAGCCAATAAAGATACCCTCATCACTCTTGGCATCAAATTTGCCAAGTTGATCTCGGTCATTTAAAATGTAGCATTTGCTTCCAAATGTGTGGAAGTAGCTAACATTTGGCTTTTTGCCTTTCCATAGCTCATAAGAGGTATTTCTAGTACCGGGCCTTAGGAAAACTCTATTTCCTATATAGCAAGCCGTGTTAACGGCTTCGGCCCATAGATTCCTAGGCACGTTGTTGCTAAGCAACATCACACGGGCCATCTCTTGAAGGACCCTATTTTTCCTCTCAACAACTCCATTTTGTTGAGGTGTCCTAGGAGCCGAAAACTCATGGGAGATACCTATACTATCACAATAGGTTTCAAATGAAGAATTCTCAAATTCCCTCCCATGATCACTTCTAATCCGTTTTATGCTTTTAATGTTAGAATTCATTTCATTTTGAAGTTTAGTACAAAGCATTTTAAACTTATCAAAAGTTTCGGATTTTTCTCTAAGAAAATATGTCCATGTGAACCTAGAGAAATCATCTACACATACAAAAATGTATCTCTTTCCACCCAAACTCTCGGTTTGCATAGGACCCATAAGATCCATGTGGAGAAGCTCTAGGGGCTCCTTGGTGGAGAGATACTTGCCCCTTTTGTGCATGCCTTTAGTTTGTTTTCCTTGTTAACAAGGTCCACAAATACCATTGGCTTTCTTCCCAAGCTTAGGGAGGCCACGCACACATTCAAACTTTCCAAGGGTCCGTAGATCCCGAAAGTTCATGTGGCCAAGTCTTTCATGCCACAACTCAATTTGCTCATCCTTGGACACATTGTTTGAGACTATTCTAGCTTCAAGACAATAGCAATTGTCGCTAGATCTCATACCTTTCAATAAGGTTTGTCCATCGGGCTTTAGGATAGAGCAATTATCTTTGCTAAACAAGACGGAATATCCTTCATCACTAAGACGAGAAATGCTAATCAAATTGGCTTTCAAGCCATCAACAAGTAAAGCATTGGATAAGGAGGGCAATCCGGGAACGGAGATGGTTCCTTTCCCTATGACATTCTTTTTGGATCCATCACCAAAGGTGACATTTCCTCCTTCCTCCATAACAAGAGTCTCGAAGAAACTCTTATTTCCCGTCATGTGCCTAGAGCACCCACTATCAAGATACCAAAGATTAGAAGAATTTGCCTTTAAGGCAATTTGAGCAACATGGCAAACATTTTCATTCTTTCTAATCCATTTAAGAACAACATTTTCTTTCTTAATGGTCTTTGGTACATGGGCTCTAGATGTCTAAGGATAATGCAAATTAATCATATCATTCCTAGGAACATGCATCTTGGCTCTAGTCTTTCTCTTCTCAATCATGCTTCTAGTTCTACACATTTTAATATATCGAAAGCAATTTGGTCTTATGTGACCATTAAAACCACAAAAGTGACAAATTGGAATGAATTTAGGAATCATACCTTGTCTTTGAGCTTGCATGGAAGTCTTCCTATGTCTTTGTGGTTGAGAGGGTTCAATCCATCTTCTTTGTTGAACCGGTCTATCTTGCTTCCAATATTGGATTTGCATGATTGGCTTCTTCCCTTTTTGAGCCAATTGATGAGGAAGGTTGGCTTGAGGTTGTCTCCTTGGTGCCACCTTCACTTGTGCACTTTTTGAGCTTTGTCCTAGATCTATTTTCTTCCTAGGAGTGTGCACCGGTGAGGCTTCTATGTTGCCCAAGCCCTTAACAAACACGGTCTTCTTAGAGGAGGAGGTCTCTTGACAATCTTCAAACCCAAGACCTCTCTTGTCACATGGGCTCTTTCCAACACCAAGCATGTGATCTAATTTTTTGGTGCTAGAGTCCATCCTAGTAAGTGACTTCTTAGCTTCAACAAGCTCCCTCTTCAAACCTTCTTCATTCCTCCTAGATAAAGCTAACTCCTCACTTAGCTTATCTTCTCTCTTCTTAAGTCTTTCCACTTCTTCACTTAAGTGGTCATTGTGAGATGAAAGCTCAAGATTTTCTTCTCTCAACATCTTGATCTTCTTAGTGGTTTTCATCTCTAAGCTTCTAAACTCCTTAAGATATTCAACTAACACTTCTTTCTCCACATATCCATTTGTGGAGTTAGCATCGGAGTCATCTTCACTAGAGTCACCTTCCCTTTGACTCTCTTCCTCTTTTTCACTATCACTTTTGCTCTTGTGAGAGGAGGCAAAAGCTAGGAAGTTAGCCATGATGTCTTCATCATTCGAAGACTCATCTTCTTCATTGGAGTCATCACTACTTCCACTCCAAGTGGCGGCCATCACTTTTCCCTTCTTCTTTTCCTTGTGATTTGCACAATCGGGAGCAAAGTGACCAATTCCACCACACTCAAAGCAACGGACCCCTTTCCTTTCGGTCCTCTCTTGCCTTGGTTCAAACTTCTTGAAGGGACCATTTTTCTTGTCTTGGCCTCTAAAACCAAATCCCTTCTTTCCAAACTTCATGACCTTATTGAATCTTTTCACAAATAAGGCCATGTCTTCATCCGAGTCATTCTTCATCTCATTTTCATCCTTTGATGCTTTCAAAGCAATTCCCTTTTGCTTCTTAGGAGGAGTAGAGCTAGGAGCCTTCCTAGACTCGTAGGTGAGAAGTCTTCCAATGACCTCGCTCGGCTTCATATCCTTATAACCACTATTTTCTTCTAAAGCCGTCACCTTAGACTCGAATCTATCGGGAAGAGATCTCATAATCTTCTGCTTGATTCTTCTATCCGAATACGGGTCTCCTAGTTGATGACTTTGATTCACAATGTCCATCAACTTCACTTGGAAGTCATTGAAGTGCTCATGCTCTTCCATCCTAATGGTCTCAAAACTAGTTTGGAGGACTTGTAGTTTTGAATCCTTTACCACTTCGGTTCCTTCATGAGCCGTCTCTAAGATTTCCCATGCCTCTTTGGCAATCCTAGTAATTTGAACCAACTTGTATTGGTTCTCATCCATGGCACATAGGATGGCATGCATTGCCTTCCTATTCCACTTAGAAGTCTCAAACTCTCCATTAGTCCATTGAGCCTTAGGCTTGAGAACTTCTTCACCACCACCCGTGGGAGTAATCATAGGAGGAGCATATCCATCTTCAATCGCCATCCATGCCCTATCATGGATTTGGCATAAGTACGCCTCCATCTTCCCCTTCCATGAGGAGTAGTTATCGCCGGTGAGTAGTGGAGGACGCGTGCTAGAAGCACCCTCGTTGCCACCATTTCCATTCATTTTCTATATGAATGAAATGAGATGAATGCAAAATGTATGAATGAAACAAAGATCACACAAAATGCAAAACACACCAAAATGAGCAAGGATCACCTAAGTATGTCTAGGAACCCGCTCTGATACCAATTGAAACAAATTTAGGTGTGTTCAATATTAATCTAGAGGGGGGGTGAATAGATTTTATCCAATTTTACCCAATTTTCGTTAATAAGCAAGATTACGAAAATACCCTTTACTAGTCAATATAAAATAGCAAGTGTAATATGATGCGGAAAATTAAAAGACACTTGATATTTATGTGGAAACCCTCACGGGAAAAACCACGGGCTATGTAAGTGAGCCACACTAGAACCTCGAATCCACTAAATGTGAAAATAGATTACAACCTAATCCCGGAAGTAATCACACATCTACCTAATCCCGGTATAAGTGGACCTAGTTCAATTGCTTGTGATTTACGCAACCTAATCCCGGAAGCTACACAAGTCTTACAATCTCAAAGAAGAGATAACAAGCCTAAGTGAATATATGAATACTCAAAATGCAATAAGAGCAAGGCAACCCTATATGCTTATCTAGGATGATGATATTATCAATGAAATCAATCCTAGATATCAAAAGCTAAATGACATATCATAAAGCTTAGCTAATCAAGATTAAGCAAACCTAGATAGCTATCACAATACAACACTCAATCATATTCATCACAAAGAATAGAGAAATACCTTAGCAAGCTTTTTCATCAATGAAAAGTCTCCGCTATTTTTATGAGCTCTCTTGGCTTGTTTGTCCTCATGACAACAAGTTGTTGGTGTGTCATCCCAAGAGAATAAAGACCAAACACTTTCAACTCAAACAATTACATGAAGATGACTTTCTCTAAAAGTCTTAACAAAAATTTTCACCAAAAAGATTTCAAAAATCAACTTCTTTAAAGTTAATCAACAAATTTTGACTATCATAGTAATTATGAGAATATTAAGTTCATGAATTGACTAAAGACACCAAGTTTGAATACTAGACCTAGCACATTACAAATAGCTTAGACAAGTATCAAACTTAGAACTCTTATCAAACAAGAACAAAAATATTCTCATATGTGCTACTCAATCAAGCATAATACAATCTAATACAAAATATCACCAAACACATGATTGCATAAGAATAATACAGTCCAATACAATACAGTCCAATGCAATCCAATACAATACAATACAACGTACCAAACGAGGCCTTATATACGTATATGATTTTGTATGTGAACGTCTTGGTAGTTTCAATTCAGAGATGAGAAGGATGTTGTATAAAACTTTGACTTAAAATGAACTTTCACTAATCTTTATGTATTTTTATTTTCTTTTAAAGCTAATTCATTTAATCTTTCCGGTGATATTATTGATATTAGTGTGATTTTATTAGTTTTAATTTTGAAAAATTTATTCTACTAAGCAATATATTGAGAGCCTCTTTTTGAGATTGAAATAGTTTTTAATTTTTGTTTTTAGAAGTTTTTCATATTCAGACACAAAATTTGTACCGACATGGTTACTATATCAAAGTTAATAGACAAACAATCAAATAATTTTAGTAATGAACAAAAACAATAATACTATAATTTAAAACTATAAAAATAATTAGAAAATTAATAGAACAATAGAATATATAATTGATTCTTCTAATCATATTGCCTTGAGAAAACTCAAATAGTATCAATGAGTAGAAAAGTAGTGAAAAAATGAAATGAGTAGGACGGTTGAACATTTCAAGTATTAAAAATCCCTTGGTATTGTTTTGGTGAAGATTTTCATATTATATACGGCGGTTCTCTTCAAAGGGAAATGCACCAAAATGTTTGTTGGTTGGAATTTGTTTTTGAAGCAGAATCACACACTCGGGACATGAAAGCTATATATAAGCAAGTTGATTGATGCAGACCAGAACGGAACTCCTTGACTTCTTTGACATTTGTAGCGCCTTGACTTCTTTTTCCACCTTGTCTACATAGACAATGTAGTCACACTCCTTCACTTTTGCTATTTTGAGGGCTTCATCCTTCCTACCAAATGCCTCCTTCATTTCTTCCAAAGCTTTTTCCTTCCGCTCCACTTCCATAAGCATCTTTCTTGTCTTCCTTGCACACTCTTCTTCAAATTCTTCAAATAGCCTTGCAAGGTCTTCGAATTCCTTTGATGTGGAATTCCTCTCAACTTCAAGTCTCCCAACTTGTATTTCCAACTCCTTGTTCTTGTTGGAGACTTCTTCTACCTTCCTCCGTAAGGTAGCATTTTCTTCTTTGAGCATGTTTACTTCAAGAGTGAGCTTCTCATTTTTCCCTTCAAGCTCTTCAATCTTCACCTTCCCCAAGGCCTCCTTATCTTCTAACTCCTTCATCGTGAGTTGTAATTTTCTTTCCAATTCTTCCTTCCCTTGGGAGGTTTCCACCAATCTCTCTTGAAGCAAAGACAATTTTTCCTCTAACTTCGTGCTTCGCTCTTGGTTCCTAGGCGGTTCATCCTCGATTTCCGCACCATTCTCAAATACTTGTACAAGAGCGTGTACACGGCTCCTTGTCCTCCCTTGCTTGGGATACACCGATTCTATTGATTGATCCGGCCAACTAGGGATCACATGGTTAGACATCCTCTCCTCATGTGCTCGTTGTGCGGATTGGAATAACTCCATGGTCTTTCGTTGAGAAGCATGGATGCCCTCAATCTCCCGAAAGTGATCCTCCATGAAATTTTTCCTCTCATCATCTATGGCATTTGATTGGCATGATGAGAAGGAATCTTGGTTCATCCACCAATCCGCATTGAAGCCATTCCCATGAGTCTCGTAGCTAGGCCCTTGATTTTGCATGAAGAAATCCATAGAATCCTGAAACAAAAGAAACAAAAACTACCAAAGAAGTAAAAAGAAACTAAAAGACTAAAAACAACTAAAAGACTAAAAATTAATAAAAACTAAACAAGAAAAGTTAATTGATTCAACAACCGCTTTAATTCCCCGGCAGCGGCGCCAATTTTGATGAGCGTCGTTTGTGTACTCAACAAAATGATATTTAAATGTGATCGTTTATAAAACCGATTTTTCACCACTTAGATAGAAAATTAGTAAAGTGGCAAGTGGGATTCGTTCCACAGGGAATTAAGGTGATTAGTTGAATAAATTAACTAATCTATATGCAATAAAATAAATCATAAAAATATGGATGAGTGAATGGGTTGTCAAGCCATCAAACATACATGAAAAATAAACCTAATAACTAATAAAAGAAATACTTAACAAATCTAGATAAGATAATGGAATAAACAATTAAGAGAATAGCTAGGGAATTAATGGGATCACAAATGAATTACGGGAAATGCTTATCAAGCTACTTTAGTGAACAAATCTCACAAATGTTAACCAATTGATTTCTAAAATGTGCTTAGGCCATTATTATGAACCCTAAACAACTTCCCACCACAATGCCTAACCGATTAAGGAGAAGGGGTCATGGTGGGATCGATTAGTTACAATTATCGGCTTAGATTATCGCGGTTGATATACCCTCCGACAATCTATCCTATTCACTATGTTCTCAATCCATCAAGGTTGTCAATCCAATCAAGATTATATAACAAATTATCCTAAGCAAGATTATAATCAACTAGTGGGTATACATGTCAATTATATAATGCAAAGAATCTAATTATAAAATGAATAGAACACAAATAGAAATTAAAATATATTAAAGCTTAAGCAAATCCCAATCCAAATATTCTCACATCAAAACCCTAGAAAGGGGATTTAATTACACATATTACAATCAAAGGGAAGACAAGTAAAAGATTAGGAAATCACCCATGGGTCTCCTTTTGTAAGCTTGATCCTTTCCTTGCCTTTGATGCTCCTTGTGTAAAGAGTGGATGATGAGGATGTGTCTAGATAGGTGGAGCCAAATGGGAAGTGACTAAGGAGATTTGTGGAGAAGATGGGAAGAAAAGGAATGATTAGGGGAGGTAATCTAGATGTTAAGTTTAGGTAGGAGAGAAAATGGAGAGAAAAGGAATGGTGGAGAAAGGAGGTTTCTTGGTGGTCAAGAGTTGTCCAAAAGAGGAAAAATGTGATGAATTTATAGGATTTTCAAATTAGGTCTCGGGTGGCAAATTACCAAAACACCCCCTGACCATGGCAAATTACCATTTAGTCCAACAGAGGGGGTCATTGTGTAATTTTCCCCACCAATCAGAAATGTACAGCAAAGGAGGTCGATTGATGTTCAAATGGCGACCCTTAGAGCGACCCAAATAGCGACAAATCTGGAGCCAAAATGACTCCCTGTCGCCATGGCGACCTCGGAATGCAAACCGCGACCTCGATTTACGCGGTTTCGTCGCGGTTTGGGCTTGGGAGCGACAAAGGGCAATTTGGGCGTGATATGGGTGGCCGGATTCCGGCCAATTGAAGGGCCGAAATTGTTGCGACGGTGAAGCCGTTGACTTTGCCGTAATTTTGGACCGGAAACCGGCCACCGGTAGGTCCGTTTGAGCCCATTTTCGGTCGGCCAAGGGTTTGGTGAGTTGAGCCATGGTTGCTGTTCGTTTGGAGAAGAAGATGAATAGTTTTGGGGGGTATTTAGCAGGTTGGTGGGGTGTAAATAGGGCTGCAGCAGATTAGGCCTAAAGGGGGTGTAATCAGCTAATGGACTGGTGCGTTTAGAGGCCCACACCCTCTAAACGCACCGTTTAACTTAAAGGGGTGGGCTGCACAAGTTAGGTGATGATTTGGGCTCAGGCCCACACTTAAAGCTCTTACTCAAAACGACACCGTTTGACTTTGGGCTTTTAATTTGGGCGCGCAAGGCAATTGATGTGGGTGCGCTTAGAAGCCCAATAATCACCCATACACCAAAACGCACCGTGTCATCGCGCTGACGTGGCGTTGCATGCTGATTGGCCTGGCGAATTACTGACAGCCCCCTGATCTCTTCCAATATCACAATAACTTCAATCTTCCTCCATATTTTACACTTTTGCCCCTTTTTCACCAAAATTACTCCAATGCCCCTGAACTCTATAAATTCCTGAAAACACTTAATTTACACCATTAAATCACGGGATAATGCCCAAGAATCAAGCAAAAGGAGAAGGAAATAGGGGCCAAAATCGTACCAATTTAGGTTCGATCAATTATCGTGGTTGATATACCCTCCGACAATCTATCCTACTCACTATGTTCTCAATCCATCAAGGTTGTCAATCCAATCAAGATTACATAACAAATTATCCTAAGCAAGATTATAATCAACTAGTGGGTATACATGTCAATTACATAATGAATAGATTCTAATTATAAAATGAATAGAACACAAATAGAGATTAAAAATATATTAAAGCTTAAGCAAATCCCAATCCAAATGTTCTCACATCAAAACCCTAGAAAGGGGATTTAATTACACATATTACAATCAAAGGGAAGGCAAGTAAAAGATTAGGAAATCACCCATGGGCCTCCTTTTGTAAGCTTGATCCTTGCCTTTGATGCTCCTTGTGTAAAGAGTGGATGATGAGGATGTGTCTAGATAGGTGGAGTCAAATGGGAAGTGACTAAGGAGATTTGTGGAGAAGATGGGAAGAAAAGGAATGATTAGGGGAGGTAATCTAGATGTTAAGTTTAGGTAGGAGAGAAAATGGAGAGAAAAGGAATGGTGGAGAAAGGAGGTTTCTTGGTGGTCAAGAGTTGTCAAAAAGAGGAAAAATAGTGATGTATTTATAGGTGTGAAAAGCTAGGGTATGAAATGGGTATGAAATGACAAAAATACCCTTCCTGAATGCCAACACTGGAATTCCTACGCTGGAATTCCAATGTGGTCGCTACTTGTCCTTCTAGGTCGCCATGGCGAACACAAATGGCGACCTCTCATGGGTTATTCTGTCGCCATGGCTACCAAATGGCGACCAAGTGGCGACCATTCCCACTTTGGAATTCCTACGTTGGAATTCCTATGTGGTCGCCATTTGCAAGTGTAGGTTGCCATGGCGACCATGAGATGCTTTGCAATTTCCTCTGTCGCCATGGCGACCATATGGCGACTTTTCTTGCTCAAATATCGAGAATGCCCTGTTTCACCTATTTGTGAGTCTTTTTGCACCAAATTCTTCATCTTCTTCGCAAATGCCCTTGTGTTCTAATAAAACCTGAAAACACTTAATTTACACCATTAAATCACGGGATAATGCCCAAGAATCGAACAAAAGGAGAAGGAGATGGGGACCAAAATCATACCAATTTTGGTTCGATCAGACTACCGATGCTCGGAGAGGTCAGTTTCCCATGAGTATGATCACTGAGAAAGTAACAAAAAATCTGGAGTTGTCATGCTTTATGGTGTTTAGGAACTTTGTCCTTGCTATTTTTAGTGACTCTGAAATCTTGTCTGTCTCTATTTTGATTTAAATTTTATGAAAAAGTTATCTATGTTGTTTGATGGAGAAATCAGACCAGAATGATTTTAAGTTGCAACAGTGTCAGGTTTATTTACTGTTCAAAAAAAAAAAACTTTCTTTGAAAGGGGGCACCTTCCATAGAATTATGACAATAGCAGTATAAAGCTAAAAAGAAACAAACCAGAAACCAGATATAATGATCCATCCTTGTCCCTTAAAATTTGCACACTTGGGTGCTTGGTTACATGTCTTGTCTTCAGTTTTATCACCTTCTTTCCCAATGCATTCCTTAGCTTCATATAGTGACGAATCATCTTACATACTCGACATTTATGAATTGCAACCATTAGTATGTAAGTTTCTTACACAACAAAAATTAAACGTGACCTAGTGACCAATAAAATCATACAGTCTATATAGTCCTTGGATCCGAAGTTCACTTTCATCTTATTGTTACTTGCTATCATAACAATTTTAGCTGATACAGAGAAGAGTAGAAATGAGGATATGCGAACGTTCTTTCACTTCTTTGTTAAACAAGTAGATGCAACATTGAATGCTAAATTTAAAAATACACAACCTAGTTCTATAAAATAATACCTGATGAGTGATGTCCCTACTACTTCCACCCCAATTACAGTAAGCTCACAATTGTTAGGGATTAAAACCGGCTTAGGGGATATGCATACAAGCAAAAGAAAAATAAGAGACACGAGATTTTACGTGGTTCAGCAAAAGCCTACATCCACGGAGCGCACCCGCACTCAACTTCCACTATGAAATCGATAATTACAATAGTGAAGTGATGACTCGCTTTTTGCGTCGTTACCAAATTGCGAATTACCAAAAGAATGTTTATAAAATGAATTTTTACGCAATATATTTTAAGTTTTGAAAATTAGTAAAGTGGTAAGCTTAGAATTCGTTCCACAGAGAATTAGAGTAATATGTTGAATTAATTAGCTAATCTATATGCAATAAAATAAATCATAAATGGATGAATGAGTGTATGGTTTGTCAAACCATCAAACATACATACAAAATAAACCTAACTAAAAAAATATGGTGATATGAAAAATAGAAGACTCAACAACCTTGATAAGAATAGTGATGAAAACAATTAATAAGATAGCTAGGGAATAAATTGATTAGCACTTGAGTGTGGGTAATGCCATATATCAACTTAAATGTTCCAATCTCACTATGTCAACCACTAAAGGCTTATATTAGTGGGGTTGATATACCCACCACTAATCTATCATATTCAATGGGTTCTTAATCACATAAGGAGTGTCAATCCAAATATGAATATATAACATATTACTCTACTCAAGATTGCAATTAACAAGTGATATACAAGTCAATTACATAATGAATAGAATCTAATAATTTGAATGAATAGAACACATAAGAGATTCACTACAAGATAAAGCTAATACCCATAACCAATTGATCCTCAAATCTATCCCCTAGATTAGGGGTTTAGTTACACATATTAGCAATAAATGAAAAGAAGTAAATAGTAAGGAAATCACCCTTGAGCCTCTTTCTTTAAGCTTGATCCTTCTTCTTCTTTATGCTCCTAAATGCAAGGAATGGAAGTAGAGGATATGTCTTGAAATGTGGATGTTTTGGTGGAAAGTGACAAAGGAATTTGGGTGGAGAAATGATAGGAGAGGAATGATTTAGGGAAGTAGTCAAGGTTTGGTGTTGAGGTTTAGATGGGATTAGATCAGTTCAAGTATAGAAATAGAGGAATTTGGGAGATGATTGATGGTGATCCTAGGATGGAAAGGAGATAGGTAGGAGAGAATAGGATTTGATTTCAAATTGAAAAGAGGGATGAATTTATAGTATTTTTGAATTAGGTCACGGATGGTAAAATTACCAAAACGCCTCCTATACTTGTCAAATTTCCATTTTGGCCCCTCAAGGGGGCCTTTCCGTAATTTTCCAGCCAAAATTGGCCAATCAGAGAAAAGCACAGTGATGTTCGCGGTTTTGGCAACAGACGACCTCTTGGGCGACAATGTGGCGAAGCCATCAGGTACCAAAAATCACTTCCTGTCACCATGGCGACCTTGGGATGCAAAATGGCGACCTAGAGGTAAAATGGGAAGATTTGGGCGTGAATTGGAGCTTGAAGATTCCGGCAATTTGGAAGGTCGAAAATGGAACGAGGGGATTGCCGTTCGGTTGGCCATTAATTCTGGTCAAAAACCGACCGAAAATAGGTCGAAAAATGGGTAGTTTCAAGCGGCGGCCTTAGGGTTTGGAGGGGCGTCAATGGTGGTCTGCACGCGTGAGAGGAAGGAGAAGGTGAATAGTAATTGTGGTGCAATCAGCAAGAAAGTGGGGTGCAAATGCGTTGCTGCTATTGTGTCTCAAAAGGGGTGTGTTTAGAAGAGGACTGGGGTATGCTTAGAAGTGAGACATGAGCCCACTCATGAAACGCACCATTTCACTAATTGTCCAGATGGGGTGCACTTAGACGGTGGTGTGGGGTGTATGCAGGTGCCTTTGAGGTAGTTGGGCCAGCACTTGGGCCATGCTGCAACGCACCATTTTGGGGTGCACGCAGGTTTGGGCTTCAATTTAGGGTGCGCTTAACAGTGGCCTGATGTGCACTAAGAAGTCCTTTAATCAGCTATGTTCAAAACGCACCGTTTAGCTATCCACATGGCACACTTGCCTGCTTTGCTTGGCAAATTACGAATAGCCTCTTGAACTCTTCTGTATTTGCGATAACTTCAAAACTTCATCAGAATTTACACCTTTACCCCTATTTCTCCAATATTTCTTTAATGCCCCTGAACTCTATAAATTCCTGAAAACACTTAATTTTCATGATTAAATCATGGGATAATGCCCGAGAATCAAGCAAAAGGAGAAGGAAATGAGGGCCAAAATCATACCAATTTTTGTTCGATCATGAAGCACTATCTCTCTCAACTCTCACTATTTTCTATCTTCTCTGCTTGGCACACTTACAATGAAACTACAAGAGTATTTATACTGCTCAAGGGTGGGAGGTGCATTTAATTCATCAGAGGTGCATTAATTCATCAGGCTTCACACTTAACAATCTCCCACTTGAAAACTGAAACTCGAGTGGACTTTTTCCTCCTACTCCGATGACTAGTGGATAGGTACGGTGCGCTCATCCTTCTCTGTCTTCAACCTTGAAGACCCACTGAAGCTGCGCACAGCTCCAGTTTCTCCGTAGTGACTGGTTTGGTTAACATGTCAGCCAGATTCTTACTCCCTGCGATCTTCACAAATTTTAACACCCCATCCTCGATTAACGACCGAATGAAATGGTAGCGCAAGTCTATGTGCTTGGTCCTAGAATGGAACGCCAAATTCTTTGCCAAGTGTATTGCACTCTGACTATCACTGTGCAACACGTTCATCTCTTGCTCGAATCCTAACTCTGCTAACAACCCCTGTAACCATATAAGATCTTTGCTAGCTTCAGTCACAGCCACATATTTCGCTTCAGTTGTAGATATTGTCACTATCTTCTACAACTGAGAAACTCAACTAATAGCGGTACTCCCTAGTGTGAACACATATCATGTGGTGCTCCTCCTATGATCCACCTTTCTAGCAAAATCGGAATCCACATAACCTTCCAGCTTGAGCTCATTTTTTTTTTAAGGTTAAACACTTCTCTATCGTACCTCGCAGGTACCTTAGGATCCATTTCACTGCTTCCTAGTGTTGCTTGCCTGGATTAGACATGTATCTACTCACAACTCCTACTGCATGAGAAATGTCTGGTCTCGTGCAAACCATGGCGTACATCAGGCTTCCAATGGCAGAGGCATATGGTACTCTAGCTATGAAGTCCTTTTCTTCGTCTGTCTCTGGACACTGCTCCTTGGAAAATCTAAAGTGACTAGCTAATGGTGTTTTGACCGGCTTTGCATCGCTCATGTTGAACCTCTGTAACACCTTACGGATGTACTCTGCTTGAGACAGTTGCAAAGTACCTCCCTGTTCATCTTTGCTAATCTTCATTCCAAGTATTTGCTTTGCTGCACCCAAATCCTTCATTTCGAATTCACTCGACAATTGCTTCTTCAAATTGTTAATCTCTTCCATATTTGCACCAGCTACTAACATGTCATCAACATAAAGTAACAATATTATGAAACTCGACTTAACATTTTTGAAGTAGCAGCAATGGTTAGCATTGCATCTGAAGTACCCATTCCTTTGCATAAACTCATCAAACTTCTTATACCATTGTCGGGGAGCTTGTTTCAAACCATACAAGCTCTTTGTCAATCTGCAAACCATCTCTTCATTGCCCTTTTCTACAAACCCCTCTGGTTGCTCCATGTATATCTCTTCCTCCAAATCTCCATGAAGAAATGCAGTTTTGACATCCAACTGCTCAAGATATAACCCCTTTACTGCAACAATGCTTAATACTAACCGGATCGTCGTTAGTTTAACAACAGGAGAAAAAATATCGGTGTAATCAATACCTTCCTTTTGCTGAAAGCCTTTGACCACCAGTCTCGCCTTGTATCTCTTAAAACCATCATGTTCTTCCTTAATTCGAAACACCCATTTGTTCTGTAGAGCTTTCTTTCCTCTAGGCAACTTGGCTAACTCCCAAGTCTGATTAGATACAAGTGACTTCATCTCATCCTTCATTGCAAGCTCCCACTTGCTCGCATTTTCACCCTGACATGCCTTATCATAGCATTCAGGTTCTCCCGCATCTGTAAGCAACAAGTAATGCAAGTACCTTCTATTCAGTATATATGGGCGAGTGGATTTTTGTAATGTACTCTGGGCGGTTGGGGATCTTCTCAAGGCATTCCCAACCTGTGGATTCAGTACCCTCTGACCTATCAGACTATGTTGTGTTGGAATTTCATTTTATGGTATAAGTTCTTCAACCTGAGGTTGCACACCTTGTTCTTCATTTTTCTGACAACCATGTTCCACGATCCTACCACCTGATACATCCTCTGGCCCAAAGTAGTCTGACTCTATTTGCTCAAACGTCTGTGTGTTCCTATCCTTGTACATGACCTTCTCGTTGAAGACAACATCTCTACTCCTGATCATCTTACGGTTTTGGTCATCCTAGAGTTTATATCCAAACTCGTCTTCACCATAACCCACCAAGGTACATTTCACTGATTTCGCATCCAACTTGCTCCTTGCATGATCACTTACATGTACATAAGATACACACCCAAACTGAAACAAATAACTCGGTGTGATCTAATAATAATCTAGAGGGGGGGGGGGGGGGTGAATAGATTTTACCAATTTTACCCAATTTTTGCGTTTAGTCAATTTACGAAAATGCCCCAAACTAGTCAATACAATAACAAGTGTAATATGGTGCGGAAATATAAAAGACACTTGATATTTACGTGGAAACCCTCATGGGAAAAACCACGGGCTGTATAGTGTGCCACACTCGAACCACGAATCCACTAAATGTGTTAAACGATTACAACCTACTCCCGGAATATAATCACACACCTACCTAATCCCGGTATAAGTGAACCTAGTCCAATTGCTTGCAATCTAAGCAACCTAATCCCGGAAGCTACATGCAAGACTTACTTCTCAATGAAGAGATTACAACCTATGTGAATATATAATGATATTCAATGAGGAAATAAAGCTAGGTAACCTTAGATGCTTATCTAGAATGATTAGATAACAATAAATGCAATCATAGATGTCAATAGCTAAATGACATGTCATAAAGCTTAGCAAATCATAGATTAAATAACCTAGATGTTGCTATCAAAATACAACACTCAAACATGTCAACACAATAATCTCTATTTTGTATCTAGAATATATTCTAAGAGCATACAAATAATATAAGAGATTTCTTTGATAAATAAAACACTAAGCTTAGATGAGATTAGTGAAGAACATACCAAAGCAAGTGTGTTGAGCAAAACCCATGCAAGCAAGCATCCTAACTATGCTAGAAAATACTAGATGATATTTAGATGCATATGAGAATGGTTTTGAGTGTATAAAAATGAGTTCTTGATTGTTTTTCTCTCAAGTTTCTCTTTTTGAAGTTTAGGGTTCTTTTGAATCAGAGAACTAGCTTAGAGAAATGAGAAAGTATGATATTTATAGACATTAAGAACAAGGCAAGTGAAAAGACAAGATTGCCCTTGAAATCACCGATCGGCGGTTTCATTCAACGGTCATGGCCGCAGAATTTAACCGCCGAATTGAACCCGAGAAGCAGGGGATCATTCGGCAACCAGATTCGGTGGTCAATCGAAACCGCCTATCAAAACCTAAAAAAGAAACCGACCTAAAAATATCTAATTCGGCGGTTTCATTCGACGGCCAGGCCGCCGATTAAACCGCCGAACAGAATCCGAGAATAATAAATACATCAGGTCTAATTCGGCGGTTTTCGGCGGCCTAGCCACCGATCGTAACCACAGATCCAATCCAGAGATCTCTGGAATCAAACGACGGTTTCCATTCGGCAGTCGTGGCCGCCAATCAAACCGCCATTTCACCACTGAAGGTGAAACCAAAGGAGAAGCCAAGGGCATTCTCCGAAGGCGATCTTCGCGCAAACCCAAGCTCATAATTGTGCAAGTGCGGACGTTTCCGAACATATTCGGGAAACGAATAACAAGACACAAAAAACACACAACAAGATATAATCAATCAAAGTACTAGTGTGTACTGTGACATGTGAAGAGTATACACACATATGCAAGTATGCTAAGTGTTTGTGTGCTTTTAGATCTCTTCAGTGAAAACTAAGCACTAGAAATATACCTTTGGAGTGCTTGTCACCTTGAGGTCTTGAAGAGGGCCTTCGATGTTGGTCTTCAATCACCTAATCTAACCTTACAATTCAAACCCCAACTTGTGGTTTGTCCACGAAATAAGTCAATCAATAATGGGAATCCTTACACAAACACTTTCAAATGAGAAAGTTTTACCTCTTTCCCAGTCTAGATCTCTTCTGGTATAGCGAGGTCCAAAGGGTTTGATGGTCCTCTATTGATCAAGTACGCTGTTGTATTGACTACTTATGCCCAGAACTGCTTCGATAACCCTGACTGTAGGCTCATGCTTCTGGCTCTCTCAGTCAATGTCCTGTTCATACGTTCTGCTGTACCATTTTGCTGCGGTGTACCTGGCATCGTCCTTCTGAGCTTTTTCCCGTTCTGGTAGCAAAACTTCTTGAACTCGTTGTCTTCGTATTCTCCACCATTGTCTGAACGTAGCTTCTTGATCTTCAACCCTGTCTCATTCTCAACCATAGCTTTCTATTTCTTGTAAGCTTCAAACACATCAGACTTGTGTCATAAGAAGTAAACCCATACCTTCCTGGAATGGTCATCGATGAAAGTGACAAAATACTGTTTACCTCTGGTCGATGAGACTGAAGCTAGACCCCATACGTTGGTGTGCACTAGTTCAAACTTCTCCTTTGCCGGTGCTTTTTCGGTCTTCTTGAAGCTCACTCTCTTCTGCTTCCCAAGAATGCAACTTTCACAGAAATCAACCTCAACAGACTTTAACCCTGGCAGTTTACCTCTCGAATGCAGACACTTCATCCCCTGACTACTCATATGCCCAAACCTCTGGTGCCACAAATTTGGATCCTCTTTACCTTCCGCCACTGCGGCTAAACCATACCCATTGGTAGTTGTGTAAAGAGTCTCATTCTTAGTTCCTCGGGCGATTATCATTGCTCCTTTCGAGATCTTCCACTTATCTCCTATGAAAGTCGTCACATAACCGTCTGACGCTAACTGCTCAATGGAGATCAAATTCTTCCTCAAGTCTGGCATGTGTCTCACATTGTTGAGTTTCCAGACTGACCCATTCAGCTGGATCTTCACATCTCCTTTCCCTGTAATGTCGCATGCTTGATCGTCACCAAGATACACCTTACCGAAATTTCCAGAGATGAAGTTCTCAAACAAATCCTTGTGTGAGGTGGCATGGAATGACGCCCTGAGTCCAACACCCAAGAGTCCGTCTTGCTTTCCAATGTGCAAATAAGGCAATCGTCTGCCTCCTCTAAGACACAATTCGCACTACTCTTGCCATTATCTTTCTTTCCAGATCTACACTCACTAGAGTAGTGACCCATCTTGCCACAAATCCAGCACTCGATATCTTTCTTGCTTCGCTGCTGATTACCTGAATTATTGCCTTAACGATTCCTGGACTTGGATCTTCCTCTTGACTTTGATCTACCTTGTTGATTTTTGTTCCGATTTCGGTTTCTACTTTCTCTACCTTCCATGTTCAGTGCTGAAGATGATGCCTCTAATCCTTCTTCACGCATCCTGATTTCCTGGGTCATAATCATGTCTACGACATGTTGGAAGGCTAACTTTTCTTTTCCGAACGAGTTGGCGATCGATTGACATGTCGTACTCCAACTCTCCGGCATCAGGCTTAGAATTATGCCTGCTAACACCTCATCATCAAATACTATGGAAACCGAATTTAAATCATCTGTTACCTCATTGAACACATTCAGGTGCTCCTTAAAGCTTTGATTTTCTGACATCTTCAGATTTATAAGCTTCTTTATTAGATGGACCTTCCTTGCTGTGGAAGGCTGCTCATATAAATTCGATAGGGCCTTCATGAGATCTACCGCTGTCTCTTGACCTTTGATGTTGAAGGCGACTGGTTTCGACAAACTAAGTCGAATTGCTAGCGCTTTTCGGTCCAAAACTATCCACTGTGCATCGGTCATGTCTTTTGTTTTACATTTGACCACCCATTCTTCATTGGACGTGTCCTTCGGCTTTTCTACTATCAGCAAATACAAGTCCTTCTGGTACAGATAGTCCTCCATCTGCATCCTCTAAAAGTTGAAATTCGTACCGTTGAATTTCTCTATCTTGTATGTATCCTTCTCAGACCCCATTGCTCCCACTCAAACTATGAACGGCAAGCAATCTGAAATGGTCAACGAAAAAGTCAAACCTAGACGGAATCCAGTCGAAATCCAGCCAAAATTTGAAACTTTCTGTTTTAGTGTCAAAGGAACTAGATCTGAAAGATTTCACCACACTGAGTTTGCTGGTGGTGTCGGTTTTCTCAGATTCACGACGGATCAACATAGATGTGACGATAACCGTTCGGTTCAAAAGACTTTAACGATCGATTTGAGGATTTTCTGATGCTTGGTTGATGACAACCTAGAAGGCAATCTTGAAGATCATCTCTTTCCACTTCTTTTCATGGTGGTGTGGTCACTCAACTCGCCGGCAGCAACTAGGCGGCGAAATGGCTCCTCTTCAACCTTCGTCAGCCGATTTGACCACTTTCCGGTGATCTTTTGACGACGGACCAGAAGGGAAACTTGTATAACATTACTTTTTGATTCTAATGGTATGGGAGGTGATAACTCATTCTCCGTGGCCGGCAGCAACTTTTCCGGCGGCTACTATTCCGGCAGTGATTGCTCCGACGGCGCGTTAGTTGCGCGGCTGCTGTTTCGGACTCCTGAAACCTTGTGCTACAGAATCCTCAACTCTGGATCCTTCCCTATTACACCCTAAGCCTTGAAACCAAAGCTCTGATACCAGTTGTTAGAGATTAAAACCGGCTTAGGGGATACGCACACAAGCAAAAGAAAAATAAGAGACACGAGATTTTACGTGGTTCAGCAAAAGTCTACATCCACGGAGCGCACCTGCACTCAACTTCCACTATGAAATCGATAATTACAATAGTGAAGCACTATCTCTCTCAACTCTCACTATTTTCTTTCTTCTCTGCTTGGCACACTTACAATGAAACTACAAGAGTATTTATAGTGCTCAAGGTTCACCACAGTCATCAATGAAGCTAACTTGCCAACAACCCAACAATAAATGGTGGTTGGTTGTTAGGTTGGTGGTGGGAGGTGCATTTAATTCATCAGAGGTGCATTAATTCATCAGGCTTCACACTTAACAACAATAAGCTTTTGAAGTTGTCACACACCTCCCAAGCCCAACTGAGCTACAAAATAATGAAATCATAAGAAATGTTGCTAATACAATAATGATAATCATTAACCTAGTTGCCATGTCGGAATCATGGGTACTTGTTCTCACACTCTCTATTAGGTTGTGAAGCCTGAATCCAATTATGTTTAGGATTGGTTCTTTATCCTACTTAACAGTGTTTCATTGTTTTATTTATGAAATGATTCCTACTAGTTTTAGACTAGAACTTTATTATAAATACTCATGTAATTCTTGTGTGTAAAGTTTGATGAGTTGTGTGATGTGAGTGATACACAAGAGAGAAACGAATGTTAAGAGCCATAGGGAGAGAGATAGTGCTTCATTATTGTAAACACCGATTTCATATTAAAAATTTAGTGCAAGTGCACCTCGTGGACGTAGGTGAACCACGTAAAGTCTCGTGCCTCCTTATTTTCTTTGCTTGTGTGATTTGATTGCTCGTATTCCCTAAGCCTATACATCCCAAACAACTGGTATTAGAGCCTATTTTTGAGGCTTAGGGAGTACTAGGGTAAGATTTAGAGTTGAGGATCCAATAGCATGAAGTTCCCAGAGTCCAGAATAGCAGCCACTATCGAAACCACCGTTGCTAGAGTAGTCTCCATCGATAGCTGCGAATGAGATGTCACCACTACCACTAAAAGATTCAGAAAGAGCCGATCTACAATAAACTCTTCTAAATCATTATCAAATAAGCACTAAAAAAGTGTCGAATCGGTTGGCAATGATTTTTGGACTACTTGCATGATTCAGAGTGTGAATAGTCACCTTCAACACCACTAGAAGCAGAAAGTACCGATCTACAAGTTTTTCCTTTTGGGCCATTGTTAACTAAGCATAGGAACGTCGTAAAATTGACCGATGAAGTTTTGTAGAAGAACCCGAACGGTTATTGTCAGATCTACACCGATCTGTCACGAATCTGAGAAACTCAACAACACCAGCAGACTCAGTGTGGTCAAATCTTCCAGATCTATTACCTTTGACATTGAAACAAAATGTTTCAGATTCGGTTAGATTTTGCCCCAGTTTGACTTTTGTTGACCAGTTCAGTTTCTTTGCCATTATTGGTTTGAGTGGAAGCAATGGGGTCTGAAAATGAGTCATACAAGGTTGAGAAATATGATGGTGTGAATGTTAGCTTTTGGAAGATGCATATGGAGGATTGTTTGCAGTGGTGGCAATGTGGGTAGGCATAGCCCACATGTTCCGGGACGAATGGGGCCGTTTTTTAAAACGGGCTTGGCCTGGCATGGCACAGCAACTTGCTGTGCCATGGGCGGGCCGGCCCGTTTTCAAAAACGGGAGGCCCGACATGTGCCACATGTGCCGGGTCGGGTCGGCACATGCTACCATTTGTTTTAAGAAAAATTTAGATATTTTAATTCAATTTAGTAAATATTAAATATATATTTTGTTTAAATAATTTAAATTATGTCATTTTAATTGTAATTTGTCTATTTTATTTATTATTTTAGTGTAATTAAAAAAATAGATAGATTTATTATTTCTTTTAATAAAATAATTCAAAGAATAAATAAAGATAAGATATTAAAGAAAATAAAAAAAAATACATGAATTATGAAAATATGAAATGAAAAATTATTTATTTATTTCGGATTTTCATTATTACATGACTGCTTACTTGCCTCATTAAAATCCTTTCCAAGAATAACCCAGTGGGATAAAAACTTGGTAAGGGAAAAGAGTGCAATCTCTACTCTCTAAGTCTCTAGCATACTACATACTTCATACGCGAAGTCGTAACGGGCCTGTCTCGATTCCGTTGTAGTTATGTCCGGGTTATAGTTATTGTGTCGACTTGTCAGTGTCCAGCCATGCATTTGCTCATATGCCTTTGCAAATTACCGGTTCCTGACTTAGAAATACAACTGGTAAATAAGAGTTTACAAAACTTACAGCGATATTTTATTGTGACCCTACCATCTGGGTTTGGTATTTCTTCTTTGTCAAAACACTACCATATGTTTGAATTTGAAATGTGATTGGGAGGATGTGATGTCGGTGTTGCACCGGAACCAGAAGGTCCCGCTACTGTTTCCGTCGAAAATTGAGGATGATCATGATCCATTTCCTACAATATAGTAATATACTAAGCATTTAATCATAAGTATAGTAATATACTACTTATTAGTTATTACTTATTACTAAGCATTTAAATTTAATCAAAAATATACTAAGCATAAAAATATTAAATCATAAATATACTAAGCATAAAGCCATAAATATTAAATATACATAAAACATAAGAATAAATATCAAAATTAATGACTAAGCATATATATATATATATATTATGTATAAGTATAAAATTTTAAAACTAAAACATAAAATTAATTCATAACAATTAAAGGAAAAACATACCTTTGAGCTTTGGTGCCTTGGTGAGTTGGTGGAGAGATTAGAGAATAATATTAGTAATATAGTATTATAAATTTAGAATAGTATATTAGTAGATAGTAGTGACTAGTGACTAGTGTAGAGAATAGAGATAATGAGAGATTGAGAGATTGAGAGATTGAGAGAAAGTGTATGTAAATTGGAATGGGTGGGGGTAATTATAGAAAAATTTAAAATGTGGGTAAAAATATAAAATAGAAGAGATGATGGGTCAAAATGAAATTTTTGAGCATTTTTTCAAAATGTGACTGTTTGCTGACGTCAGCAACGGTCAAATTTTTTATTTTTTATTTTTTAAAAAAAAAACGGTCGGGCTGCCGGGCCGAGCCCGCCGGCTTGGCAGGCCAGTCCGGGTCGACCCGGCAGACCGAGCATTTTTTTTTTTTCCAATATTTTAATTCAATTGTTAGTTTGTTTCTTTGTTAAATTATAATATTGTTTAAATTGTTACATTATAATATTGTTTAAATATTTTTAATTGTAATTTGACTATCTTATTTATTATTTTAGTCTAATAAAAAATGTAGAAAATAGAAAGATTTATTATTTTATTTTAAAAAATAATTGAAAGTATACAGACAAGGTTAAATTACTTAAATCGTACCTAGAGAGGGGGGGAATAGGTTTTTTGCCTAATTTCAATCCATTGAACAAACTTATGTTTGTCCATCAAGGTAGCTTTACATACAATATATAAACGGAACATTCATATATAGACACGATATGCATCTCATCATTTAAGCAATGTCTACATATAACAAGTTGTTGTATGAGGTATAATATCACTAAAATACAAAAACAAAGAATATCTTGTATATCAATATTGTTCAAAGTTATTACAAGAGTGATCAAATATATCTATATACAAGAATAACCAAATATGAAAGATTACAAATACAAATTAATTTAAAGAGGATTGTTCTACAAATCACTCTTTACAAGTACTTGTTCAAATATACAACATAAGTAAATAAAATACAACAAGTTAACACATACACAAACACAATATAAAAGAGATAGAGAAAAAGACAATGAATACAAGATTTTTATGTGGTAAACCTCCAAAGAGAAAACATCCACGGGTTGAATCCACAACCACTGGCAAAGCAAATCCACTATATAAAAAGGACATACACACTCAAGACTATCAACTCTATGATATTCGTCTCAAGCTATCAAATCCTAATCTACCATCGGGCTAGTGAATTACTAAGCCTACTTCCTATCCCAGGTGTGTCCTACACCTCTAGGAAGCAACTTCCTATCTAAGGCTCTCAAGCCTCTAGGAAGATTCCCTTGCTTAGCAATCTAGATCACTAGGATCCTAGTTAAGCTCCCATAGCTCAACCATCCGGAGTATGCAACTCCTTGCTAAGACTTTCACTTGGCTATCCGGAACTCATTCCTAGCCAAGACTTCTTGCTCAATACAAAGCTTCACTCACTTTGAAAGAGACTTCAACCTTTCCTCAAGGCAAATGATCTAAGTGATACAAATGATGCAAATCACAATCAACACAACATAGAATATGTGATCAATATATTCTATGGAACAACTAGACCTAAACATGTGAGAACACAAGCATAAAAGTCTAGAAGCAAAAACATGAATTAAACTAGAGCATGTAAATACACCTAAACACAAAAGCTCATAATTCCATTCACACGTATAACACTTGAATATATCATAATCATGAAGCACAATATCAAGATGTTATAAACATACAAATAAATGCTAGAAACCTAGAATGTATTCAATGAGTAATCTAGCCAAAGATTTAGAGAGTATATATTGATAAATCAATTTAATCCTAGATATCTCTAAAAACACATACAAGAGCCTTAATCCAAGATTTCATCAATCAAAGGATCAAAATATATTTCAAGGATTATCAATCATAAAATCATTCAATCAAGTCTCAAATAATCCCAGATGTCAATCTAATCGCAATACAACTCTCAAACATGTGAAAAATCATAGAATCAAATATTCTAGTTCACAAGTGTCTCTAATTAGACTTTTGATTAAGATCAATTATGAAGCTATCTTTCTCAATAGCATTCACTAAATATATACATACATATAAAAGAAGAAACCCCAAGCAAATTGAAGTTTATAAAAGCAGAAATCACAAAGATAAAGTCAATACCTCCAAATCACGAGCTGTCACAATTTTCTGGGTAGAACACCTTGAAAACTCAATCAAATGACTACAAGATCACTTGAAAAAGGTAGAGGACTCAATTACGAACAATCTCCAATTTGAATCACTCAAATCCGACTTCGTATGAGGAAGTTATAGTGCTTGGAAGGTGAGAAAATTGGAGAGGAAAAATCTGATGGGATTCTTCTTTCTTTCTTCTTTTTCTTCTTTCTTGAAAATGAGAGGGAATGGAAATATTTAAAAGGAAGCAAGAGAGAGAGAAGCTACCCAATCAGGAGCAGCCATGTGTCATCCACGTGTGGACCACGTGTGACACATGTGGAAAGAGGGCTGTCCAGCCCGTGTGTCACATGTGGCTCACACGTGGACAACAAGCTCGGTCTTTTGGCCTTGCTTGTCCCTCTCGCGCTCCGCTCACGTTCTTCGGCCATATCCGGGCCTCCAAACTCTGATTACGAATCCATTTTCGGATTATGAATCCATTTTTGGATTATGATTCGTGACTCCCTCACGCATAACAACGACTATGAAACTTTGACAAAAGGTTGAGAATTCATCTCGAGAAATGAAGACGAACACAACTCAACGAATGAAAACGAAAAATAGGTAACCGAAATGACCGGGACTCAATAAGGAATCATAAGAGATCATGTTCAAGTCTAAAAACAATAAAATGAAAACATATAAGCACAATATCACACATGTATGCCGTTTCCTATACATAGTCTTGGAACATGCAATTCTACAATGTATGAGAATTCGAGTTCAATGCATGAGCATGTAAAAACATGTGAATGTTCTATATAAATGTTGTACAATGATTCAGAGACATATATAAATGATTTTTGTGTGTGTGCCTATTGCCTTGAAGAAGAATGAGGTCTATATTACCTTAATTGTGCAAAGTAGTCCATTCCCCTTCAAAGGCAACTTCTTACTTGATCTTTTGGCCACATCTTTCTTTGAAGCTTTAAATCATCAACCTATGACCATTAATCACATACAAGAAAAACATTGTTTTGATATGGAATATATGCCAACACAAACTAAAAACCTAACAATAATTCAAAGAATAAATAAAGCTAAAAGTTTAAAGAAAATAAAAATAGATGAAATTATGAAAATATGAAATGAAGAATTATTTATTTATTTCGGATCTCAGTATTACATATTTACATGATTGCCTCATTAATAACCTTACCAAGAAAAACCCAGTGGGATAAAAACTTGGTAAGGGAATAATAGTGCAATCGTATTACAAGTTAATATACATGTATAACCTAGAAGTCCTAGATTTGGTTACTGCCGGAACTCTCTTCGACATACAAATTACTGAAATTTTGAATAAGTTGTTTGTCTACCATTTTATTTTGCAACCTTTTTCGAGCATGCTCCCAATCCGGAATGCATGCCAATACCTCCACCATCTCTGGAGTCAAAGAACTTCTTCTTTCTTCAACAATTCTTCCAGTCGTGCTGAAAACCTGTTCTGAGGAAATAGTGGAGATAGGGATAACCAGTACGTCACGTGCTAGGTGTGACAGGACCAGATATTTATAGTCGTAGGTCTTCCACCATAGCAACAGATCAAATCCCTTCTCTCTTTCAAATCTGTCGTCGAATTGAGCTTCAAGGTAACTTTTCAGTTTGGCACCGAAAGTTGCACCAGCTCGTGAAGAAAAAGAACTTGATGTGCCTACTTTATTTTTGGGTTTTAGAATGTTCTAACTTGTCTGATTTGGGAGTGTGTCTAGTTCTTCTAATGGTTGCTGTGCAACGTCGCCATACCTGCACTCATAAGAACTAAGAACTTCGAACAACTGGGTTCGAATGTCAATAACATGTGTAGAATAATCTATGCTCAAAATTTCACCAAGATACTCTAGCAATGCTTCAAAACCAAATAATTTAACCCTAGGATCTATTATAACACCTAAAGCATAAAGTAAAGGAATTGTAGACCAGTATTTTTTAAACTTGGCTTCTATGGCAACAACTGTCGGGCCTAAGATATCATCTCCTCTATAATTGTTTAACAATTCAGACATTTCCACAATAAGATGGATTGCTAGGGAAGTTGTGGGGTAATAGACCCCGGAAAGAGTTACAGTGGAATCGTAAAAAACATTTAAAAATTTAACAAAGATCTTTGCCATATGCTAATCACCCGGGGTGAGTGCTGGACGGCCAAGTTCAGACATTTTCATGTTATAAAAACCTGAAATAGGTGTATCATAATCTAAAGCATTTTGTAGCATTAAGTAAGTAGAGTTCCACCTTACCGGCATATTTGTTAGGAATCTTTGGGGTCGTAGACCGAAGGTTTTACAGTATCTACCAAATTCATTCAATCTTGGATTAGAACTGCAGATCCAAGCAAGAGTATCTCTGATGTGATCTATACGATCGCTTACTACCTTCATACCAAATTGTACAACTAAAATAATGATATGATATGCACACCGTTGATGGAAGAAATAACCCCCATGTTGCGGGATATTTTTTTCAAAAAACAATGCAATAGAGCTAGTATTTGCAGATGTATTATCTAATGTGATAGAAATGATGCGATTAGTTATTTCAAAAGTTTCTAAAATAGATTTAATGACATGAAAAATATTTCCCACGGTATGTGCATAATCCATAGGACGAAAACAAAGAACTTTTTTTTTTTTTTTTTTTTTTTTTGTAAATTCCAATCAGAGTCTAAATAATGTCCTGTGACAGTTAAATAGTCTTGTTTGGAACATGTGTTCCAAATATCGGAAGTTAATGCAATAGAGACAGTTAGCTGCTGTAATTCAGCCTTCAACTGATCTCGTTGGGTTTGAAAACATTTTATCAAATCATTCCTAGTAGTGTTTCTAGAAACAGTTTTAAATTGGGGGTTGTATGCAATTTGAATAAATTCTTCGTAAAAAACATTATCACCGAAATTAATCAGTTGATCAGTGCATGCAATGTAACATGCCATGGACTCTCTAGCAACCACGGGGTCATAACGCCATGTTGAAACAGACCCGTCTGGGTGTCATTGTAATTGTGTCTGGGTGTAGTGTCTTTTTGTCCGTGTGCAGGCATACATTTCTCCATATGCCTTCATAAATGACCAGTCCCCCCTAGAAGTGACATAGTGCTTAGGACAAAACCTATATTGAGCTCCGTCCATGACTTGACCGTTTGGCATAGTCTTCTGTACTATCTTAAAACACTGCCATACGTTTAATGTGTGCATTTTAAGTTTGGGAACAAATGATGTCGGTGTTGCGCCGGAACCAGAAGGTCCCGCTGCCGTAGCCTTCGGCCCGAAAAGGTCATAATAATCGTCCTCCATGTTAAGACCGTCCAAAAATTGAGGATGATATTCCATTTCCTACAATACAAATATTAACTCTTTAGTCATTAAAAACTAAGCATAAGACTAAGCATTTAGTCATAAATGTACATATACTAAGCATAAAAATATTAAAATTAATTACTAAGCATTTAATCAAAAATATAATAAGTATAAAAATATTAAAATTAATTACTAAGTGTTTAATCATAAATATACATATACTAAGCATAAAATTATTAAAATTAATTACTAAACATAAAAAATAAAATCATCAATTTACTAACCATAAACATTAAAATTAATTACTAAACATAAAATCATAAATATAATAAGCATACAAATATTAAAGTTAATTACTAAGCATTCAATGATAAATATACTAAGCATAAAAATATTAAAATTAATTACTAAGCATTTAATCATAAATATACTAAGTATAAAAATATTAAAATTAATTACTAAGCATTTAATCATAAATATACTAAATTACTAAGCATAAAAATATTAAAATTAATTAATAAACATAAAATCATCAATTTACTAACCATAAAGGCATAAACATTAAAATCAATTACTAAACATAAAATCATCAATTTACTAACTAAACAAATAATTAAAATATACAAATATTAAAATTAATTACTAGACATAAATTCATAAAATGATAAATTTACTAAAATCAAAGATTCTAAGATTT
Source organism: Acer campestre (assembly GCA_954870605.1). NCBI lineage: Eukaryota > Viridiplantae > Streptophyta > Magnoliopsida > Sapindales > Sapindaceae > Acer > Acer campestre. The sequence goes on along the minus strand of OX940800.1, from coordinate 17,513,917 downwards.
AATATTAAAATTTATAACAAAGCATACAAATATTAACTCATAAATATATGTTAGGTTTTTGGTTGTTGTTGGCATGTATTCCATATCAAAACGTTGTTTATCTTGTAATGTTTATGTGGTCTCATTGATGATGATACAAAGCTTCAAAGAAAGATTTGACTATGGTACATGCAAGATGATGGCTTATTAAGGGGAATTAGCTTCATTGCTCATTAAAGGTATAATTGACCTCATTCCTCTTACAAGGCATAGGCACACACACACAAATCATTCATAAGTGTCCCTACATCATTGTGCATCATTTTTATAACACATTCACATGTTTTTATATGCTCATGCATTGAACTCAAATGATCATACATTTTAAAGTTGCATGTTCTAAGACTATGTCTAGGAAATGACATTCATATGTGAACTTGTGTTTGTATGTTTGTGTTTCTTGTGTTTTGGACTTGTACATGATCTTAATTGATTCCTTATTGAGTCCTGGTCATTTTGGTTACTCATTCATTTAGTTTCGAGTCCAAACGATGTAGATACGCTACTTTTCATTCTCATTCGTTGAGTTGTGTTCGTCATCGTTTTCCGAGATGAATTCTCAACCATTTGTCAAAGTTTTATAGTCATCATTGTGCGTGAGGGAGTCATGTTTCATAATCCAAAAACAGATTCGAAATCAGAGTTTGGATGCCCGAATACGGCTGAAGAACGTGAGAGGTGCGCGGGAGAAGCTAGATGGCCAAAGGCCATGGCCTTACCACCACGTGTGGAGGCCGTGTGCCACACGGCCCAACCAGCCCTCTGGTCCCGTGTGGCACACGCGTCCCACACGTGGGTTTGGCTGGTGTGGTCTGATTTTGTTGGACAAAAATGCCCCTCTTCTCTTTCCTTTTAAATCTCTCCATCTCCCTCCATTTGTTTTTCAAGAAGAAAAGTTTTGAAATCCCGTCTAGAGTTTTCTCTCCAATTTTCTCAACTTCCAAACACCATAACTTTCTCATACGAAGTCGGAATTGAGTGATTCAAGTTGGAGATTTTTCGTAATTGAGTCCTCTACCTTTTACAAGTGATCTTGTAGCTGTTTGATTGATTTTCGGAGTGATCTACTCAGAAAACCGAACCAGCTTGTGAAATCAAGGTAGAGTTCATATCTTGGTGATTTCATCTTTTTTAAGCCTTCAATTTGCTTGGGGTTTCTTCTTCTATATGTATATGTATGTTTAGTGAATGCTATTGAGAAAGATAGCTTCACAATCAATCTAATTGAAAAGTCTAATTAGAGACACATGTGAACTAAATTCTTGGATTCTTTGTTTTTCACATGATTGGGAGTTGTATTGTGATTAGATTGACATCTAGGATTATTTGAGACTTGATTGATTCATTTTATGATTAATAATCCTTGATATGTGTCTTTGATCCTTGATTGATGATTTCTAGGATTAGAGCCTTTGTATGTGTTTTTAGAGATATCTAGGATTGATTTGTTTTTAACAATATCTCCTATCTCTAAATCTTTGACTAGAATACTTGTTGAATACATTTTGTGATTCTAGCATTTTTTATGTATGTTTATAACATCTTGAACTTGTGCCTCATGTATATGAATTGTTCAAGAGTTATTTGTATGAATGAATCTAGGAGTTTTATGTGTTAGTTGATCTCACATGCTCTAGGTTTTCATTCATGATTTTGCATCTAAATTTCTATTGCTTGTGTTTTCACATCTCTAGATCTAGTTGTTCCATGGAATGTATTGATCACATGTTCAATGTCGTTTTGATTGTTTGCATCATTTGCATTCACATGATCACACTAGGAAGTCCTTGTAAAGGCATGAAGTCTTGGTTAGAGTTGGGATGACTCGGATAGCCAAGCAAGAAGTCTTGCCTAGAGTCTTGAGGACTTGGATAGGTAAGCAAGAAGTCTTGTCTAGAGTCGGGATGACTTGGATAGACAAGCAAGAAGTCATGGCTAGAGTCGGGAGGACTTGGATAGTCATGCATGAGAGGCTTTCTAGGGGCAAGTGTGCCTTGTATAGAGAGTTGCTTATATATTGGTAGGCCCGGGTGTTTGGTTAGACATAGAGTCCGATAGAGCGGGGTACATGGGATATGTATGCACTCTTGAGAAATTTCTAATCTACCAACGATGTTGGTTTGGTATGAGTTCCAATATGTGGTGGTTTACATCATTGAGGGATTTTGTATCTTCCAATAGGGATTGGGTAAACATAGACTCCACATGGGTTGGTGATCTAGGATTGGTCACTTTGTGGAATTTCTAATTTACTTTCCAAATATATATATAAGTACCCAATGGTTGTAATTCAACCCGTGGATGTTTCCTCATTGGAGGTTTTACCACGTTAAAAAATCCCTTGTGTTAATTCTTTCAATCTCTATCTTTTATATTTGTTTTTATGTATGTTGTTATCTTGTGACATATCAATTACTTGTGAAGTATATTGAAACAAGATTTTGTAAAGTGTGATTTGTAAATATATTCTTTTGACCATATTTGTAATTACATTTCTTTTGAATATTATTTAGAATTTTATGTATAGCAATATTTGTACATACTTGTAATGATTGAACATATATTGATATACAAGTATTCTTGTTAATTGCTTTTTGTATTTTCTTTATACCTCATACAACTTATTGATACTTAGACAATGTATGAATGATCACATGATAACTTGTCTTGGTATGATTCCGTGTTATTTGTGTTGTATGTAAGGCTACCTTGAGGGACAAACTTAAGTTTGTTCAAGGGATTGAAATTAGGCGAAAAACCTATTCACACCCCCCCCTCTAGGTACGTCTTAAGCAATTTAACTTTATTTGTATACTTTCAATATACTAACCATAAAAAAACCCATAAATATTAAATATACATAAAACATAAGAATAAATATCAAAATTAATAACTAAGCATAAATATATTAAGTAAAATATAAAATTTGGTGGAGTGTTTAGAGAATACTATTAGTAATATAGTATTATAAATTTAGAATGGCAAATTATTAGTGTAGAGAATAGAGAGAGAGTGAGAGTAGAGACTAAAGAGAGAGAGAGAGAGAGTAAGAATGAAATTATTAGAGAATAGAGATTAGAGAGAATAATGGAGAGTTGGAGAATGGAGAGAATGAGAGATTGAGATAAAGTGTTTAGGGAAACTGGAATGGGTGGGGGTATTTATAGAAAATTTAAAATGTGGATAAAAATATAAAATAGAAGAGATGAGGGGGCAAAATGAATTTTTGGAGCAAAAATTCAAAACATGACTGTTGCTGACGTCACAAAAAATGACCATTTGTTGATGTCAGCAATGGTCAAAATTTTAAAAAATAAAAAAAATAAAAATTTTGCAAACCAACGGTAAAAAAAATAAAATTAAACGTTCAGCCTGGCGGGCCAAGCCTGCTGGCTTGTAAGCTTGGTCCGGGCCGGCCCAGCAGGCCCAAAAATCGGATCCGGCCCAGGGAGGGCCGTGCCTGGCCTGGCCTGGCCTGCGATACAAGCAGGCCGTGCCAAGAATGGCCCACCATTCTGGGCAGGCCAGCCGTGCCAGGCCCTCTTGACATGGCACACTAATTGTTTGTACTAGAAGGAGATCAGGATACGTGAAGAAGAATTAGGGGCATCATCTTTAGCACTAAACATGGAAGGTAGAGAATGCAGAAACATGAATCGAAATAAAAATCAATGGGTAGATCAAAGTCAATGGGAAGATCCGAGTCCAGGAATTGTAAGGGCACAAAATTCGGGTAATCAATAGCGAAGCAAGAAGGATATTGAGTGTTCGAATTGTGGCAAGATGAAACTTTACTCAAGTGAGTGTATGTTTGCAAAGAAAGACGATGGCAAGAGTGGTGTGAAATGTGTTTCAGATGAGTCAGACGATTGCCTCATATACTCGTTGGAAAGCAAGATAGAGTCTTGGGTGTTGGACTCAGGGGCATCATTCCATGCCACCTCACATAGGGAGTTAATCGAGAACTATGTCTCTTAAAATTTGGGTAAGGTGTATCTTGGTGATGATCAAGAAAGCGACATTACTGGGATAGGTGCCGAGGACAACATAGCAGAATGGTATAGCAGAGCGGATGAACAAAATGTTATTTATTTGTGTTCTTTAAATTCTTTAAATGTTATTTATATGTGCATTTCACCATTCACACACTTGCACAACCACATATAGGTTAGTGTGTTAGATCGCATGATAAGTCTTTTTTTCTCTTATTGTCGCTGTCTTGGTGTCATGTGGTGAACCGCAAAAAACCTACTAATGGTTTTTGTGGTTTAAGTGCCGTCATGGACAACTGCAACAAATTGGCTTGACATTTCTTCTAGAGGATTTCGTGGTTCAAGTGCCATCTTGAACTACCATAAAAAAATGGCCGTGAAAAACCCTCTAGTGGTTTTCGCTGCCATTGTGTCTTCATGGAGAACCATGACTTTTGGCACAAAGTTTTCTCAAGTGGTTTTCGTGGTCTATGTGTCATCATAGACCACTGCGAAAAAGGGATCGCAAATTTTCAGTGACGTTTCAGTTGCTTTTATCGCGGTGGATTGTTGCCTTGGTTAACCGTGAAATCTGGACCATGACAATCTGTTTTTGGCCAAAATGAAGTAGTTTTGGTTGCCCCCTATTTAAAGCCCAAGACTCTTTCTTGCTCAACAAGAACTATGAAATTCTAAGATTGAGAGAGTATATTGAGTTCTTATAAAGAGATAGATTAATTCAATCTTGTGTGACTCTCCAACCCTAAAACCATAGCATCTAAGCATCATCAAGCATCATTCAAGCATGGTCTCATAGGTTTCTTCACTTGGTAAGTTATTACAAACATTTTTACTTCATTTATTGTTCTACTTAATCAAGACATCTCATTTATTGCATTTTGTTTGGAAAGACTTCATTTTAAATGCATATTTGTTGAATTCATGATGATTGATTGGGGTTGATTAATAGCTAGCATGTTAGGTTGCATTTTATTCATCTAGCTAAGTCTACTTGTATGTTTATTTAGACACCTTTGATAACTAGGATTATTAGATTGCATTTCTCTCTTTCTAGTTAAGCATATTGTGTGTTGTCTTGCATTATATTGCATATAGGACATTGTTACATGTTCACTTAGTCTTAATTCTCTTCATTAGAGTCAAAGTCTTATGTCTACATGTGGTAGTTGCAAAAGCATTGTCACGACCAATTTTAAAAGCCTGTGGGTAGAATAGTTTGTGTTACGAATTTTGAGAAAAGTGATTAGGATATCAACTTAGGTTGTAAACAAATATTCAATTAGTGGATTTTTTTGTAACTAAGTGGCTAGCAAGGCTAGTCCCGTGGGTTTTTTCCCGGTTGGAGGGTTTCCCACACAAAAATCAAGTGTCATTTAAATTTCACAGTTATTTGATTTTTATTGTTATTTTGATTTGGGTTTTTGTTATTAATTTTGACTAATAGAAAAACTTGGTAATTAATCAATTAACAACACATTCACCTCCATTTAGGCCGTTTAGACACATATTATGGTAGTTTGAGGAAAATATTAAAAACTTGAAGAAGCAATTGTCGAGTGAATTTGAGATGAAGGATACGGGTGCTTCAAAGCAGATACTTGGAATAGGGATAAGCAGAGACTAACAGAGAGGTACTTTGTAGCTATCCCAAGCAGAGTACATTCGTAAGGTGTTGTTGAGGTTCAACATGGGCAATGCAAAGCCAGTGAAAACACCATTGGCTAGTCAGTTCAGATTGTCCAATGAGCAGTGTACAAAGACTGACGAAAAGAAGGACTTCATGGCTAGACTACCATATTGATGACTCGTTTTTTGTGTCGTTACCACATTGCGAATTATCAAAAGAATGTTTATAAATGAATTCTTATGCAATATACTTTAAGTTTTGAAAACTAGTAAAGCAGTAAGCTTAAGATTCGTTCCATAGGGAATTAGAGTAATATGTTGAATTAATTAGCTAATCTATATGCAATAAAATAAATCATAAATGAATGAATGAGTGTATGGTTTGTCAAACCATCAAACATGCATACAAAATAAACCTAACGAAAAATATGGTGATATGAAAAATAGAAGACTCACAATCGTGATAAGAAAAATGGATGTAAACAATTAATATAGGTGCTAGGGAATTGATTGATTAGCAAGTGGGTATGGGTAGTGCTTTTCAAGCCACTTTAATGGACCAATCACTAAATGTTAACCAATTTAGGTTTAGATTAGTGTGGTTGATATACCCTCCACTAATCTATCCTATTTATTGGGTTCTTAATCACTCAAGGGTGTCAATCCAAGAATGATTGCATAACATGTTATTCTAAACAAGATTGTAATTAATAAGTGGATATACAAGTCAATCACATAATGAATAGAATCTAATGAATTAATAAATAGAACACATATAGAGATTCATTACAAAGCTTAAGCAAATACCCACAACCAAATGTTTATCAAATCAATCCCCTAGATTAGGGGTTTAATTACACATAGTGGCAATAAAATAGAAAAAAAGTAAATGAAAAGGAAATCACCCTTGGGCCTCCTTCTTTAGTGCTTGATCCTTATTCTCCGTAGATGCTCCTAGTACAAAGAATGGAAGAAGAGGATGTGTCTAGATAGGTGGATGACTAATGGTGAGTGACAAAGGTTTTGTGATGTAGAGAATGGTAGGGGGGGAATGATTTAGGGAAGTAATCAAGATTTGGTGTGAGTTTTTGGATGGAAAAGATTAGTTCAAGTATAGAAATGGAGGAGTTTGGGAGATGATTGATGGTGATCCTAGGTTGGAAAGAAGATAGGTAGGAGAGAATAGGATTCATTCAAATTGAAAATAGGGATGAATTTATACTATTTATGAATTAGGTCACGAATGGTAAAATTACCAAAATACCCCTATACTTGTCAAATTGCCATTTTGGCCCCTTAATGGGGCCTTTCTATAATTTTCCATGTAAAATCATCCAATCAGAGATAGACAGTGAGGGGGTCGTGGTTTGCTTCAATGGCGACCTTGGAGTAACCCTTGGGGCGAAGCCATTAGGTACCAAAAATCACTCCTTGTCGCCATGGCGACATCGAATGACTAAATGGCGACCAAAAGAGGTGACAGAGGAGCGACAAGAGGGCATGTAAAGGAGGAGATCATGGTTTGGACATGGTGGCGATTGAAGGACCGAAAAGTTGACGATAGGGCTGCCGTTGTCATGGCTGTTCGATTGGGATCGATTTCAGCCTGCGGTAGGTCAGTTTCCGGTGAGATTCGGTGGTTGGTAGACCTAGGGTTTCTGGTTCATGAATGGAGGCAGGCGTGGTTGGAGGTTAAAGATGATGGGGGACGTTCAGCACTGTCCTGGAGTGCACACAGATTGCCTTGCTTTGTCTTATATGGGTGTGTACGTAGCAGGGAATAGGGGCGTGTATAAGTGCAGTTGGTTAGGCACATGAGCAATGGATTGGGCTTGTGTTGGGCTTGTGCCCAATTCTTCAATCAGCTAAAACGCATAGCATCACTAATAATGTGGCATGCCTTGTTGATTTGGGTGGCTTATTACGAAACAGCCCTCAATCTCACATAGAATCATAATAAACGCAATCTTTCCTTAATTGTTATACTTTTGCCCCCATTTTCTCCAAATTACTACAATGCCCTTCAACTTAGTAAATACCTGAAAAACACTTAATTACACGATTAAAACACAAGAAAATGCCTGAGAATCAAACATAAACGGACGGGAGTGAGGGCTAAAATCATACCAATTTTGGTTTGATCAAATACCTTCAAACCTATCTTTTGCTAGTCCTCGAGCAAAACAATCACAAATCAACCCCCAAAGACATGCATCAAGACATTTCAAATATTTTCAATAAAGTTCTACCTCACTCTAGGAAGGATCTACTATCCAATGATTAACACGTGAAACCAAAATGAGGAGATTAACACAATGATGCATTAGTGAGAATTTAAATATATAAGATAATGTCAAGTAAAGATTAAGATCATGTCACTCTAGATATGATTGTATGTAATGCGACCTTACATTCAAAATGCCAAAGCTTCAAAGCAAATATGCTATTCGGTTTAGAATGTAATTCGCCTCGATCTAATCCTCACTAGATTCTCTCTTTTCTTCTCTTTGATTCCTAGGTTTCGCTCAAAAATACATATGAAATATGAGTTTATGTCATGGATATCAAATTGATTGCATATGAAGTTTCTTAAAGCACAATTTCTGAAAATGAGGTCTCATGAATGGAATTGCAAATCATGAATTAGAAAGAAGATGCGAAAACCAAAATTCACAAGTGGACATTCCTAAAGATCATGAAGGTCTTTCTTAGGTTGTAATGGGGCTTTAGGTGAATGGTGAGTCAATAAAATGGGGCAATAGATAACAAGGAATCCAATGATTTATACTTAAGGCATACATTCTAATAATGAATCCCAATTGCTTTCACACATTTGTTCACGCCCTTGGCACCCATTGCTTACAATATCATTTCAATTGCATATTCATTACCCAACTTTTCTTGAGTAGCCTATTCAATCATTATCCCTCTATCTAGGCCACTTGTGCCTAATTCATGGTTCTCTTTTTCATTTTATTTGGCTTTGCCCTTTATTTTCTTTTCTTTTGCATACATCTTTTATTTCAATCTTTTTCTTTTCTTTTTCTTTGCTTTTCTTCTTTTTTTTTTTTTTTTTTCCTTCTTTTTTTTTTCTTTTTATCCACTCTTGCATTTCTTTTCAAGCTTCTTGCTTTGCAAGATTCTTTGCACACATTTACATGCCTAAGTGCACACCTTACATTTTCAAGTACAAGATTTTACATTGATTTCCTAAGCCTTAGTAAATCATTTGGTCAAGGTAGGTCAATATCTTAAGGCTATAAGGTTCATGTAGATGTGGTTCAATAATGAAAGGCTTAAAATGTGTTTGGCTTCAAAGGGGCTTGGGAGCACACACATTTAGAGGGTATGGAAGTATTTAGGCCAATTTACGGTTTTTCACATGCATTGCCTAAAGTCATTTCGAAAGGATTGTCCACAAGCAAATCAAAGCCTCCACAAGTAGTCCATAATATTCTATGACATGCAATATATAAGTGCAAATGAGACCTATACATGCTTAAAAGAGTGTTTGAGAGTGAGTGTTTAAAGAGTGAATATTTGACAACTCAAAATACGTTTTTTAAGGCCGTGTTTGTGATTCTCACAGGAATCTCCACTATTAATTCTAGCCTTTAAGCAAAATTGATTATTCACCCTAACATTATGAGAAAAAGATTAACGCACTTTGTTCAATGACACCCTAAGTGGCATGATGTTAATCTAAACCAAACAATGGCAAATATGCACAATTCCTCACTACTTCATGTAGAGCACAATCTCAACAAGCAAAGTATGCTTCAATATGGCATTATCGCAACAGTTTGAAAAATTGGGCTCAAATTTGTAAAACCAAGCAAAGTGAGTAAAGTGGTGTTGCGCAAATGTACCCCCACACCTAAATTGGACATTGTCCTTAATGTTCATGGGAGGCAAAATTTGTCAAAAGGCGCAACCCAAAAAATCCAAAGCAAAAGATGCATATATGTCCACAAATAATCAATGTATTTTCAAAATTTTGGTAAAGTGCCCTCTCATCCTAACATGCACAAAATCATCTAAAAAGATGCTCAATCAAGTATGGCATATTCCTCAATATTCCTATCATTCAAAAATCATCAATTAAGCACATTCATCCTAAATCCACTACCAAAATCCAATCCACACCCTTATTCTATGCAAAAACGAAATAAAGATAAAAGAATTCAAAAATGATGTGACTAATTAAAAACAAAATTTTAACTATGAAAGAAATGTACCTAAGTGGGTTGTCTCCACCAAGCACTCTATTTAACGTCTAGGCAAGACGTGGCATGGTGCTCCCGTACTTTAAGCTTCTAAAATGTTGCTTCCTTAAGATAAGGTCCTCGCCCTTTTTATGAGCACTCTTGGCTTGCTCGGCTTGCTCGTCCCTCCAAGACTTGCAAGTTGTCTTTGTTTCATCCCAAGAGATAAAGAAACCTTTCTTTATGTACAAACAACAAAAACTTGCTTCCTCAAGAAGCAATAGAAAATCTACACACTCACAACGCACATTAAAAAGTTTCGAAAAATAAAATATACTCAATTTAAGCAATTGCCAACAATAGCATGGAACACCAGTTATTCAAAAGAATTAAACAAATTAAACAAACAAAACAAAAAACATAAAAATAAAATGCACAAATATTTTCAACGTTGTGCATTTGGGGTGGGATTAGGATTAACTAAGGGTGGTTTGACCAAGTTGGGAAATTCACTCTTCTTTACAATCCAAATAAATGTAGATGATTTCCCCATCATTTCCCTTCCCTTCTTTCTCATTTGGTTCATTGATTCTTTCCTCACCCAAATTTTACTTATCCTAGGTGGACTCTTCCTATTCCTAGGCTTCTCAACCCATACCTTCCTAACATGCATATATGTCTCTCTTTGTCTAAAATTCCCTCGTGTGCCTCACCTCTCATTTTCTTGGTATAGTGGTCTAGTGTGACAAATCTTATGGCAATGGTGGCACATGGTGATAGAGTAAGGAATGATACCTTGTTGGTGGTTCTTTGTTGGAGGTGGAGGTGGAGGTGGAGGGTTCTTATTCCTCCTTTTTGCCTTCCTCCTCTTTCTTTTGCTAGGATTCAGCTCCTTGACCTTGGCACTTGAAGAGGCTTGACTCAAGTCGAGCATTTCTTCTCTTTCTTGCTTAGACCTTGCAAGTTCCGCAAGGTGGTTAATTTCCTTCTTCTTCGTTATCTCCAAAGCCTTGTCCCATGTTTGAATTTCAGCTTGCATTAGCCACATCCTCATTGCAAAGTCCTCCTTGATCTCTTCAAGCTCCTTCAATGTTGTACTCTTCTCGGCTTCAAGTCTCTCAATTTGTTCTTCAAATTCTTTGTTCTTGTCGGAGACTTCACCATTATGCTTCACCATTGTTCTTAAATTTTGATGACTCACTTTTTGTGTCGTTACCAAATTGCGAATTATCAAAAGAATGTTTATAAATAAATTCTTACGCAATATACTTTAAGTTTTGAAAACTAGTAAAGCAGTAAGCTTAAGATTCGTTCCACACGGAATTAGAGTAATATGTTGAATTAATTAGCTAATCTATATGCAATAAAATAAATCATAAATGAATGAATGAGTGTATGGTTTGTCAAACCATCAAACATACATACAAAATAAACCTAACTAAAAATATGGTGATATGAAAAATAGAAGAATCACAATCTTGATAAGAAAAATGGATGTAAACAATTAATATAGATGCTAGGGAATTGATTGATTAGCAAGTGGGTATGGGTAGTGCTTTTCAAGCCACTTTAATGGACCGATCTCTACATGTTAACCAATTTAGGTTTAGATTAGTGTGGTTGATATACCCTCCACTAATCTATCCTATTTATTGGGTTCTTAATCACTCAAGGGTGTCAATCCAAGAATGATTGCATAACATGTTATCTAAACAAGATTGTAATTAACAAGTGGATATACAAGTCAATCACATAATGAATAGAATCTAATGAATTAATAAATAGAACACATATAGAAAATCATTACAAAGCTTAAGCAAATACCGACAACCAAATGTTTATCAAATCAATCCCCTAAATTAGGGATTTAATTACACATAGTAGCAATAAAATAGAAAACAAGTAAATGATAAGGAAATCACCCTTAGGCCTCCTTCTTTAGTGCTTGATCCTTGTTCTCCTTAGATGCTCTTAGTACAAAGAATGGAAGAAGAGGATGTGTCTACATAGGTGGATGGCTAATGGTGAGTGACAAAGGTTTTGTGATGTAGACAATGGTAGGGGAGGAATGATTTAGGGAAGTAATCAAGATTTGGTGTGTGTTTTTGGATGGAAAAGATTAGTTCAAGTATAGAAATGGAGGAGTTTGGGAGATGATTGATGGTGATCCTAGGTTGGAAAGGAGATAGGTAGGAGAGAATAGGATTCATTCAAATTGAAAAGAGGGATGAATTTATACTATTTCTGAATTAGGTCACGAATTGTAAAATTACCAAAATACCCCCTATACTTGTCAAATTGCCTTTTTGGCCCCTCAAGGGGGCCTTTCCTTACTTTTCCATCTAAAATTAGCCAATCAGAGATAGACAGTGAGGGGGTCACGGTTTGCTTCAATGGCGACCTTGGAGCGACCCTTGGGGCGAAGCCATCAAGTACCAAAAATCACTCCCTGTCGCCATGGTGACATCGAATGACTAAATGGCGACCAAAAGAGGTGACAGAGGAGCGACAAGAGGGCGTGTGAAGGAGGAGATCGTGGTTTGGACATGGTGGCGATTAGAGGACTGGAAAGTTGACGATGGGGCTACCATTGTAATGGCCGTTTGATTGGGATCGATTTCAGTCGCCGATAGGTCAGTTTACGGTAAGATTCGGTGGCTGGTAGACCTAGGGTTTTTGGTTCGTGAATGGAGGCAGGCGTGGTTTGAGGTTGAAGATGATGGGGGACGTTTAGCGTTGTCCTAGAGTGCACACATATTGCCTTGCTTTGTCTTATATAGGGGTGTACTTAGCAGGGAATAGGGGCGTGTATAGGTGCAGCTGGTCAGGCACATGAGCAATGGATTGGGCTTGTGTTAGGCTTGTGCCCAATTCTTTAATCAGCCAAAACGCACAGCATCACTAATGATGTGGCGTGCCTTTCTGATTTGGGTTGCTTATTATGAAATAGTCCTCAATCTCACATAGAATCATAATAAACGCAATCTTTCCTCAATTGTTATACTTTTGCCCCAATTTTCTCCAAATTACTACAATGCCCTTCAACTTAGTAAATACCTGAAAAACACTTAATTACACGATTAAAACACAGGAAAATGCCCGAGAATCAAGCATAAATGGATGGGAGTGAGGGCCAAAATCATACAAATTTTTGTTTGATCACATATGCCTCAGCCTTTGGAAATCTAATGTATCTCATGATTTACACGGGACCAGATTTTTCCCCTACAGTAGGAGTTGTTAGCAGATACATGTCCAATCCAGGAAAGCAACACTGGAAAGTAGTGAAGTGAATCCTAAGATACCTATGGGGAAGCTAGAAGGTTATGTGGATTCCAATTTTACTGGAGAGGTGGATCATATGAGTAGTGCCATAGGATATGTGTTCATACTGGGGAGTATCGTTATTAATTGGGTTTCTCAGTTGCAGAAGATAGTGACGATATCTACAATTGAAGCAGAATATGTGGCTATGATAGAACCAAGCAAGGAGCTTATATGGTTACATGGGTTGTTAGCAGAATTGGGATTTGAGTAATGTTGGGGTTTTTGCCCTAAAGCTTGTAATTTGTAAATGTGAATTGAACATAAATAAAAGAAGTAGTTTATTCATTCAAATAGTCTCATACATTTATTTATATCATGTGTACTTAACATCCAAGATTGCCGGATGTAATCTCTAACTAAGTATATGAGTGTCATATACAAAGATATTCAGTTTGAGATGAGCAATCTAAAGAGTCCGTAGATAGCAAATAGAGTTGGGTACTTTATTTGTGGCTAATCTACAGCTTCGGTCCGTTCCGTAATGTACAATGGTCTTAACCTAGACTATTCATATGGTGATATAAGAATGTAGGCACCTTATATAATGTGATCATATATGAATGGACCATGATCTATATGAATCTCTCACCAAGATCCGTTACAAAATGAGATTCATATATATCAATAAATGATAGCTATATATGAGTGATCTTAATCCTGGGTGTCTTATCGACTCTTTTAGGTTAGATTATGGTTTTTGATATACCATGGGTGAGATCGAAGTTGCATTCCCGGTCAATAACTTCGTATGTTAGAATCATGGTTTGGATTGTGGCTAGGAAGGTTTGCACACAATAGTAGAATCCACTCATTCTTGCGAGAAGTAAATAGTAGTTCCCTTAAGGATTATTCAGGGCTTGAACAATATGAGCGCTCTCCTAATTCCGTAAGGAATGTAAGATTTATTGTTCATTAGAGAATTAATGGTACTTAATGGAAAGATATAATTAGAGGGGTATAACAGACATTATGACCCAACTTTAATAATGAATTACTTGTGGAGGATCATACCATATGTAATAGCTGTATCAATGGACACCAAAAGTTATTGGTTTGTGTAAAAACGTCTACAGTTGAGAGAATGCAGCTTCAGGTTTTTAGTGGAATAACACCGAAGTTAATAATCATGAAATATTAATTAAAGAGTTTAATTAATTGTTTCTAAGGATTATTGGAGCTCAAAATATTGAGGGTCCATTAGGTCCCCTTGCTAGCCCGATCAATTTAGGTAACAAGGGTCACGGTTAATTAATTGTATTGTCCAATTAATTGTGTTACGAAAGTGACACGTATATATTTGGGAATTAATTGAATAATGAGATTTATAATTTAATAAATATTAATGATTAAATTAATTAAATAATTAGATTATTTAATTATGCGATTAATCATTAAATCGAGGGTGTTAGTTGATATTTGGATTTAGGTGAAGATAAAATAATAGGATTATTTTATTTTCACTAAATCAATTATCTAAGTATTTGAATTTAAGTTTAAATTTAAAATACTTATTATCCCTTTTAATATATTAGATATATTTGAAAAGGATAATTAAAAAAGTTTTTAGTTGAAAATTTATATAAGATATATTTTGGTAACTAAAAGAGATACCTGATCAACACACAACACATTCATGTGAGAAGTAGAAAAAGAGGAACATGGGGTGCGGTCAACAAGAAGCAAAAAGAAATATATATATATATATATATATATTGATTGTTGTTCTTTAAAGATTAAGGGTGGCCGCTCTTCACCATTAAAAAAAAAATGAACAAGTGTTGTCCTTTTGTGTGTTCTTCTCTTCTACCTCCATACAGGTTCCTGAATACTGTGACGCGAGATAGCGAGGAAGATTAAGTGGTTCAAATCAGGAGCATATCATATTAAAGTGAAGGAGCCTCCTATGTAGGTATGAAGAAAATTGTTTCTTCTCTTCTCTTTTATATATTTCGATTCGATTTATTGTTTTTACTATTCCTAAAAATAGATCCTAGGGTTTACTAATTGTAGTATTTCTTTAGGAAATAATTTTTTTTAAAAAGTTCCTTCCGTTGCGCGATCGTAAACTAGGGTCCCAACAAGTAAGTGATGAAAGTATTGCACAGTGATAGTCAGAGTGCAATACACTTGGCCAAGAATTCAACGTTCCATTCTAGGACCCAGCATATAAGCATGTGTTACCACTTTATATGATCGTTAATCGAGGATGGGGTATTGAAGCTTGTGAAGATCCCAAGGAGTAAGAATCCGGTTGACATGTTAACGAATCTAATCACTATAGAGGAACTAGAGTTGTGCCCAACTTCATTACCTCTTCAAGAATGAAGACATGGAGGATGAGCACACCGTACCTATATACTAGTCATCGAAGAAGAAGGAAGAAGTCTACTCGAGTTTCAGTCTTCAAGTGGGAGATTGTTGGATTGTAAAGCCTGAATCTTATTATGTTTAGGATTGGTTCTCTATTCTACGTAGAAGTGTTTTATTGTTTTATTTATGAAAGGATTTCTACTAGTTTTGGACTAGGGCTTTATTATATATAAATACTCATGTAATTCTTATGTGTAAAGTGTGATGAGTTGTGCTATGATTAATACACAAGAGAGAAAAGAACATTGAGAGTCGTAGGGAGACAGATATTGCTTCACCATTATAAACACTGATTTCATAGTGGAAGTTGAGTGTAAGTGCG